>JAFLJL010008387.1:0-10000 GCA_018398815.1 Conus ventricosus
AAAAAACGGGCCTAATCAAAATAGGTTAAACAAAAAAAAACAAAAAAAACAATAATAAAAAAAAACAACAATCAGTGCGGTTTTTTAAACCCACGCACCGCCCCAGCCCCAACCCCCCCACACCACCAACATGGGCACTCAACTCCTCGAGTCCATCCATAACCGAGGAGGTTCGTAGAAGGAGGTGGATCCTGTAAAGTGGTAACGCTCGTGGTGGGCTGGTCTTCCAGTCCGAGGTGAAGCAGGTGTCCCAGTAAAGGAGACGAGTTCACCTCCAGTCCGCAAGTCGGAACAGCGACTGGTGCCTGGACGCAGGATGCTGACTGCAGGGTCCGTGATGCTGGCCTTCCAGCAGCCAAAGACCAGAGCTGCAGCTTAGGAAAAACAGGCAAAACAAATCCCGCCCTACGGCGGAGATCAGTCTCCAGATGAGTAGTCATCTCCCTATAGTCCTTGTCAGTGTGTGGCAACATAGTGGGTCCAGCAGTGCGTCACAGTGTGAAGGGTCACAATGCCGTAATAAGGTCAACAATGTCTGTCACTATAAAAGGGCAGATAAACTATAATATCTTCTTCCCCTTTCCTTTTGCTTTTTCTCTGACCTGTACTAAGGATGATTTCCTTAGTCAACAACAGCTCCAATGAATAAAACCAATTAGAATCCATCCACACGTCTGTCACACAAACATATAAGACAAGGACACAACGAGAACGAACCACAAGTGGGGCGATACGGCAGGAATTCCACACTCCGCGGTCTAAATGACTAGCCGTTCGCACGCTCATGCGTTCCCCGATCCATCTCGTGTCTGAAGCAACAAGGAAAATGAAACTAACATTTCTGATATCCTTCCGCCCAAATCACATATTTAGCAAGATAAGCATTGACTCAACCTGTGTAATCAGAAAACAACAAACACAGCTTCCATTGACCGAAATAAGGGATATCATATAGTAAAAGATTTTCAACTTAGTCCAAAATACCAGAACCCCTAGCCGCTAAGAACAGAAAAACGCAATTAAAGATAATGCGTTTCTACAATTCTACAACAAGACGCATATCTCGATACCATTTCCATACCTGCCCCCCTTCTTTGGAGCAGTTACACACAGAAAAGGTGTGTCCGAGCCAACAGCACATGAAGGCAGAAGAAAAACCTCTCAACCGCTGAAAGGTTAGAAAACCCAAAATAAAACAAAACTGTCCAAAACAGACCATATATTTACAAAATGGCGGGTGGGCGAGTGAGAAACGGTTCGCTCCCCGTCCAATGAAAGAATGGCAGCCGTAAACGTGCCGGTCCTCACCAAAGGGACTCCAGGTCAGGGACGACCCTAGCGGTTCTAGCTGGCAGGGACAGGGATCCCCGAGGTGTCCAGTGGAATACTTTCCTACCCGATGAAGGGTGAAAGACTCTTCCACACAAAATCCACACCGAAGTGGAATGAAGAAAAGGGGCCCAGCTAGCAGAGATGGAGATCTCTCCGACTCGACGGTCCGTCAATGAGTGCCACAACCACTAGCCATAACCAAGACGGCAACCGTAACAAAACAGCTCACCTGTGGCACCTGACACAGCTGATGAACCACGTGGAAAACGATAAAAGAACAGAAAAAAAAACTTTAAAAGTTAAAAATAAAGAGAAATTTTGGGGGGGGGGGGAGAAAAAGGGCAGGGGACTTTGCGCCCCGGGGGGATGACAAAAATAGCACACGGGTAAACCCACCGGGCCCCAATGATGAAGATGCCACTGGAAAACACTCCACTTAAAAGGGGTTTTCAAAAGAAATGTTTATTTCCCAAACCAAAGTATGTACTGGGGTGACAACATCTAAAAAGGGTTTAAAAATTATGCCCCGTGGGAGGGGGTTTTTCTGGGCAGTTTTTTCTATTATTTTGGCATTAGAAGAGGGGGGCCCAGTTTGGGCCTTGCACCCCCCCCCCCCTTCTTTCTCCCCCTCATTCCCTTTCCCCTCCCCCTTCCCCTCCCTTTTCCCCCTTTTGAAAATTTCCCCTTTTTTCTCCCCCCCCCCCCCCCCCCCCCCCCCCCCCCCCCCCCCCCCCCGCCCCTAGAAAATGATTGTAGAAATTTTTTAATGAAAATAGCATTTAATTTGTTTACCTTGGTTTTTGCTTTTTGGCTTTTTCCCCTTGCCCCTTGTAGTTTTCATAAAAAATTATTCAGGGTTTTTTGGAAAAAAGCCCCACGGCAACCCGGGCGTACAAGTTTTTTTGCACGCGCTAGGGGCCCAAAACGCTCCCCCTTATCACAAGGGGGAGCAGATGGGTGCGGGATTTAATGACTAGGCCCACATTTTCGTCCCCCCCATTTTTCCCCTCCCCGTTCCTTTCATTCGTGTTTTTTTTAAATACTCACATTAATTTCTCTTTAAAACCCCTCGATGCTTTCGGTGCAAAATAAGGCACCCTTTCCCCCAAAAAATTTTAACCTTTGTTTTGTTTTTATGCCTTGTTTTTTTAAAAAAATTTTTATATTTTTGCTTTTGTTTTTGGGCTTTGCCAATTTTCTTTTTAAAACATTTGGGGTCTTTGTTATGTTTCAAACTGGGGGAAAATCCTTCTTTAAAAAGGGAGAGGTTTTTTTTCCCTTTTGGGGAAAAGGGGTGAGATTTTGTTGTCACTTGGGGGATTTGGGGGAAAGGGTTTTTTTTTTTTTCTTGTTTTAGTTTGTATTTTCAATTGCGGGGTAGGGGTGTTTTTCGCCCGTTGTTTTTAACCTGCCTCCCCCTTAAAAGTAAAACAGGGTTAACTTTTAAAAGGTTCTTTTTCAATAAACTGCCCGGGGGGCCTGGGGGACCCAAAAAAAGGGGAAGGGGTTTGTTTTCACTTTTTTGGGGGGGAGAAAAACGTTCTGGGTGTATATTTTTAAGGGGATACCCTTTTGTTCCCCTAAGTTTGGGAAAGTGTTTAAAATTTGCAGGGGGGGGTTTTTAATGAAGCACTTTTTGGGCATCATATATGTCAAATTCAAAAAGTTTTGGCGGGTTCTCTTTAACAAAAATTTTTTGGAATTTTGTGTAAAAAAGGGTTTAAAAGATAAGGGGAAACAAACCTTTTGGGGCGGCGGTATTTTCCAGTTTGGTTAAGATGATATTGATCTTTAAACCCGTATGGCCAAATTTCATAAAACCCTGTTTTTTTGTTTTGATTTAGAAACATAAGGGTTTGGGAGGGTTGGTTTTGGGAAAATTTTTGTAATTGGGGGGACTAGAACCTAGTACAGGCAAAAATTCGGGCCAAAGAGCGAAAAGCAAGAATTCAACTTTTGATTTTTAAAAATGGGATCGTATAAAGGCCCCGGGGAAAATTTGGGGTACTCACAACCAGAATCTATCTATCTATCATTATCACTACCCTATCTATCTATCTACTATCAATCGTTTTTTTCGATCGATTATCTGTCGTTTAGTTTCGATGATAGATCCGGGTTTTTTAAAAAAACCCTAAAATTTTTTTCTTATAATTGCTCAACCCCTTTGGGGAGCAACATTAGGTTAAAAAAATTAAAAAAGGGAATCAAAAAACTATTACAAATTTTTTTTCTACCCGGTTTGGGCTATCGTAGGATGGAGTTTGGGTTGCCCCCCCCCGGCCTATTTTTATTTTGCGTGTGAGGCCCAGTTGCATTTTGGGTTTTTTGCGTGCGTTTTGGTTGAGGTTTTTTTTTTTTTTTTTTTTTTTTTTTTTTTTTTTTTGGGGGGGGGGGGGGGGGGGGTTCGGGTTTTTTTGTACGGGGGTGTTTCACAACAACGTTTCCATTTTTGCCTGCAGTTTTTTTTTTAAACTATTTCTGTTTTGTTTTTAAGGGTGCTAAGTGTGGTTTACATTTTTATTACCCCTTTTTATTTAAAGGCAAGGTTGCATCTTTTTTAAAAATATTGCTGTAGGGTTTGTTGCCCTTATGTTTTTCCCGGGTTTTTGTTTTAGTTTATTTTTCGTTTTTAAATTTTTAAAAAATGTATTTGCTAAATTTCAGTTCTTTTTTTTGTATTTTTTTTTTGGGTTAAAATGACTGTTTTTTTGTTTTGCATTCGGGTTTTTTAAAGGGGTTTTTTTCCCATGATCCCTATGTATTTTCTTTTTCATTTTCTGTTTTGTCACAGAAAGCCTGGTATACAATTTTGTTTTTGAAGAATTTATTGTTTAGGGGGCCCTTGCTCTTTTTTTGTGCAATTGCAAGATCTCCTTTCTTCACTCTTCTTTGCTGTTTTTGGGTTTTTAATTTTTTTTTGGATGCCGGTTTAATTAGGTTTTTTTGAGGGTTGGGGATACATGGTACGTTTTTTTTTACCCGGTTTTTGTTACATATTTTGGGCAGTTTGTTTCTTTTGGAAATGAAGTTGGTTTGGATTTTTTAAGAATTTTTTGCTAGTTTTTTTTTGAGTTTTCCCCCGTAGGGGGGGGGGGGTTTTAACCCTTGGGTTTTTTTTTTTTCCCATTTCTCTTTCTTTTTAAATTTTGGTTGTTGTCCCGGGGTTTTATTGTTTAAATTTTTAATTGTATCCACTTCTTTTGGGATTCCTCCCCGGTATTTTTAATGCCCCGCATTTTTGAACACTCCTAAATGCTTTTTACAGGGTTTTATTTGTCTCTTTTTTTGGGCCTGGGGTTTTTGGCTTTAAAACAGATGGTGGGTGGGTTTTCTTTGGTGGTACATAAAGAGGTGGGTTTGTTTTTGGGTTTTTTTTATTTGGGTTTTTAATGTGATTGTTGAGTTCCAGTGTTATGTCTAATTTGTTTTTACTACCTTTTTTTTTGCTAATACTTTGGGAAACCACATTTTTGCAACCCCTTTTTAAAACCAAAACAGAAATAGTAAATAAAAATGCACAAAAATGGAAATCGTTGTTAGGAACACAACCCCCCCAACAAACCCGACCCCCCAAAAAACAACAACAAAAAAAAAACATGTGCAAAACCCAAAACCCCACGCAAAACGCTGCAATTGGGGGCCCCACCCCCCCATAAAACAAAGGCGGTGGGGGAACCCAAAATTCATAAGACATAGCCAAGCCGCTAGAAACAAAATTTTTTAGAAGTTTTAAGATTTCCTCTTATTATTTGTTTTAACTATTTAATATATATAATTTTTTATTTTTTATAAAATTTTATATTTAAAAATATATATATATAATTATATTTATAATATATATATAACACAAAGGGAAAAAAAACCCCCTCCCACGCCGCACCAGCCTCGTGGCCAAGGAGCCAAGTTTGGGGAATTTTTAAGACCTTTATAAGAACAACAAAATAAAAATTTAAAAAATCGGAAACCAGGGAACCCTTTTGGGTTCCCGGGTTTATATAAATTTTTTCCGAAACTTCTTTAAGCTGAAACCCGAAACCAAACGCATCGCAAAATGGAAAAATTAAAAAAAACAAAAGGGGGGGGGGGGGGGGGGAAAATGAAAGGGGGGGGGGGAAAAGGGGGGGGGGGGGGGGGGGGGGGGGGAAGAGGGGGGGCGGGATTTTAATAAAACTTAGGGAAAACCAAAAGGGGGGGGGGGCTTAAAAAGGGGGGGGGGGAGAAAGATTTTTGGAAAAAACTTTTCCCCAAAAAACCCGGCCCTTTTAAAAAAAAAAGGAAAAAAAAAAAGGGTTAAAAAAAACTGGCATGGGTCACTACTTATGACCCCCGATTTCCTTTTTAAATCCCCATAATTTTAAAAAAAAAAACCTCCCCCCATCCCCATTGCAATCCAAAAAAATGTAGAAATTTTTTTCCCCCCAAGGGGCTATTTTCCTTCTGACCGAAAAAAGAACTTGGGAAATATCTAAAAAACCTTCCCTCCCTAGACGGTTTGTCCCCCCAAAGGGCCCCCCAAAACAGGAGCCAGGGGTTTTTTTCCCCTTTCAGTAGGTGCGCACTTTCAAACTTTAAGGGGAAAAAAATTTTCATTTTGTTTTCCCCCTTTGGGGCAATCGCCCAAAAGGAAAATTAAACAACATTAATTCAAAACACCAAATGTGATCTACATTGTTTGGTTTCACACTGGGATCCCAAATTTAATTATGTGGGTTTTTTACAGAGAATTTTGGCTTCGGTGGGGGGGGAAAAACCCCAAAAGCGTTTTCAATCTTAGGTATGCTCATAAGGGGGCAACGTGGCCCGCCCCCCTGCACCAAACCACCCCACTGATCGCTCAGTGGCCCTTTTCCCAAGAAATTTTTTCCCATTGAAAAAACCAAAGGGGTAGACAAAACTGCTTAAAAAGGGGAAAAAAATCCCGGGGAAGCCCCTTTGGCACTTTATTTATTGGTCTGAATAAAAGAAAGGGGTTTTAAATTTCCCTTCTCAAAGAAGAATGATTATTCAATTTGAAATTGGGACCCCCTGTCAAAATTTCCCATTATGAAAAAGTAATAAATCTAATAGTTAAAATCAGGTTTTTAAAATGATTTGCTTTTTGCATTTTAAGGGCCCGTGGGGTTGGGGCCCCGCCCTGCCTGCGTGTGCGATTTAAATGAGACTTGTTCACTTTTTGGTTTTTCAAGTTGAGCAGTCGTCAAATTTTTCCCCCCCAAAGGACAGGAATGTTTAATTTTGTGCTTTTCTTAAAAAGGGAATTTTGGTTTTTTTTTTTAAACACGTTTTTTGTGGAAAATCCTTTTAAAAACGACATAAGGTAAAGCCCATTTTTCCCTTTTAAAATATTTAGGAACTAAAATATTTTCCCCATTCGGTTCCCTCTCTCTCTCCTCTTTTCTCTCTCCACTCTCCTCTTCTCTCTCTCGCCGCTCTCCTCCCTCTCTTTTCCACTCTCTCTCTCCTCCCCTTTTCTCTTCCCTCCCCCCTTTTTTTTTTTTAAATTTCCTCTTCTCTTTCCCCTTTTTTCCCCTCTCTCCCCCCTTTTTTTTTTCTTTCTCCTCTTTCTTCCTTCTTTTTCGTTTCCCCTTTCTCTCTCCCTCTTTCCTCTTTTTTCTCTCCTCCTCTCTTCCTTCTCTTCTCTCTCCTCTCCCCCCCCCCCCCCCCCCCTTTTCCTTCCTCTTCTCCTCTCTCTCTTTCCCCTCTGTCCTTTTTTTTGGGTATCGGTGGTTCAGCTAAAATTCTTGATACTGGGGAATTGTTTTTCCTCCCAGGGATAGATTTTTTTTGAAAACACATGTGTTTTTTACTAAAGATCAAAATAGGAAATGACATTTTTTTAAACAAAAAAAAGCGGCAAGTATGAAATGTTGTGTGCTTTTGTGATTTCACAAAATATTTCCTCCCCCCCCCCTTCCTTTCTCTCCCCCCCCCCCCCTCTGTTTAAATTTACAACAATAACACCAATCCCTAAAGACTGGTATTTTTTAATCGGGGCAAGACTATTGAGGGTTAGCACGTTTTCCTGCAAAGTTTTTCTTTCAAAAAATTTAGTAATAAAATTTTTTCCCCGTCCTCTCTTTCCCCTCTCTCCTCTCTCCTCTCTCTTCTCTCCTCTCTCTCTCCCCCCCTTTTTCTCTCTCCCCTTTGCTCCTCTCTCTCTCCTCCTCCCCCCTTCTCTCTCCTTCTCTATCTCTCTTCCCCCTCTCCTTTTCCCCCCTGTCCTTTTGATTTGGTGGGGTTAGCTGAAATCCTGAATTATATTCCTCCCCGTGGTGATTTTTGTTTTGCCAGTGCTTTTCAAGATTGTAATAGGGTAATCAGTATTTTACAGAAAAAAGTGCAGTGTGGTATGTTTGTGCAGGTCCCAAAGGGGTTTTTTTTCCCCCTTTTTATTTTAACCCCCCCCCCCCCCCCCGCCCCCTCCCCCCCCTTCTCTTCCCCCCCCCCCCTCCCCCCCTGCCCCCCCCCCCCCCCTTTTTCTCCCCCCTCCCCTTTTGTTGTTTAATTGCGTTGCGGGGCTGGTTTCTGTTTTTAGCTCTGAAAACTTCGGCGAAAATTTTATAAATCCTGAACCAAAGTTTTCCCGGATTTCCCATCTTTTTTTTTTATTTTATTTTTTTTTGTTGTTTTTTGTTTTTTTTTATTTTGTTGATTTTTTATTATATAATAATATTAATATTTTATATATTTTTAATAAATTTTTATTTATAAAATTTTTTCTCTTTAGGGGAGCCAACCAGGGCCAAACAAATAATATGCATCTATTTACTGGGGCGCGGTCTCAAAGAGACGTAACGATGAAAGAAAAACGGAGACGAAAAGAGAGAGGACACGACTACGCGTCAATTCAAATCCGACCGGACTTGCAAATTCAAGCTGGGCTAAAAAAAAAAAAAAAAAAAAACTACACCCACGTCGCTCTGCCACGACTAACGACAGTCTCACACAGGAGTGGCTCACACACAAAAACACGAAGCAGCGCGGCCTACCCAAACAGGCCCTGGTTCAAAAACTCGGGGGCGGCGCCTGGCGGGCCCAGCAGCGGCGTCCCCGGGCCCCAACTGGCCAGCGTGGCGGTGGGATTTTGTCGGCACTCGGCCGACCTGCCCCACGCCGCACAAGGGGAAAAAAGGGGGTAGACACAGGGGCCCCGACCCCGTAATGGCCCATCCCCTACATTCCGGGGTCACTTCTACCGGGGGGAACTTTTTAAACTACCTTGATTTCAGGGCTATATTCTTCAATCCGACTACATTTATTTTCATTACCACATCAATTCCACTACAACTTGCGACAAACATCAGATATTTTTTTTTCCCTTCCAAATACTAAAAAATTTTTTCCGGAATCATAACACTACAACTTTCCCTTTCCGGAATCTAACCTCAAAAATCCCTTTTTCCCGGAAAATAACAATAAAACAAACCCTTTTCCGAATCACACCTCACGGGAAATTTTTTCAATTAACCTTTCCGAATCTAGTTTTCCAAATTGGGAAATAATTTCCCCGGACCCTCTTCAATAAACCGAATACAATTTCATTTTTACACACAATAATGATTACTTTCATAAAACAAAAATTTGTCTTTAAAAAATTTTTCATTTCTTTTTTTTCCGCAAGAATGTTATTTCATTTTTTAAAATTCACCAGTTTTAAAGGTTTTTCAAAGGTTTTTTTTCTCAAATTATTTGAAAGGGAAAGATTCCCCACACTCTTGTTTAAAAATCAAACGTTCTATCTATCAAGCGGTTTTCCCTAACCACAAAAAAATTAAAAAATGAGTCCTGCGCTCCCCCGGGGGCTTATTACCAGGGGCACAAAACTTCCCCTTCTCGCAAAGTAGCAAACCCATTGGTAAAAATTTTTTTTCATCAAAAGTTCTATCTATTAAAGGGTCACAGAATAAACCAGCCGCGTGGCAAAGTGGTTGCGCGCGGACCCCCGATGGGGGGGCGGGGGTTTCAATCCCATTAGAGTCTGGGGGTTTTTCCCCCCGCCCGGCTCCTCCCAGAGTTGGTTTGCTGGGGACCCCGTTGGGAAGAGGGGACCACAAGCCGGTTTCATCCATAATGAACTTTGGGAGTGTTGTCAATTTCCAACCAACACTGCGGGGTGCCTGTATCTCTCGGCCCCTGGTTGCGCCGGGAATATTATGAAAGAAAGCGTAGAGAACCCCCGTCTGTGTCTCAGACAAAAAATAAAAACCCGTCCCTTTTTTAATCCCCCCACTCATTGATCATTAAAAAACAGTTTCAAATTGGGCCCCTTTTCTGCCCGCTCTCATGTACCTAAAATTTCGATGTCTTCTCCACGTCTGGTTTTGGGTTTTGGTTCCACGGGGTCCGGGTTTTGGCGGCCCATGGGGGCTGTTGTTGGAGGGACGGGTGGGCCCCCCAAAGGGGGAGAGCTCACTCAGCCTGCTTGCGACTAAAAAATTATGTAGAAAGTAGGGGGCTTGAGGGGTTTTGTCCCTGCGTTGTTAGATCAGAACGGGCGCCATGAACACCCCCGAAGTACTCGGCAGCAGGCAGGTTTTCCCCTCTGGGGGGGTTTACTTGACTGTCCCTGGGGTTTTGGGTCCCGGGGGCGCGCGGGGCTGATCGGGCTTGTGGCTGGGATGGGGTGTCGGAAAGAGGGGCGAAGGGCATCCCTCTGGGGTGGGCT
>JAFLJL010008387.1:18017-50517 GCA_018398815.1 Conus ventricosus
CTGTAAATCAATTTGAATTTAAAACAGCTGGGGTTGGCATTAACCCTATCAACGCGTGGTTTCATTCTAAAAGTTGACTAGAATTCCTCATAACTCCATGACCTGCATAATGACTATCCATTAGCAGCAGAAAGTCTAAAGATGGATCCAAGAGAACCACCTAAACTTGTGCCTAATCTTCGGGCAAAAAAAATTATGTCTGTCATTACAGACTTCTACAATTTTATTTAAGACATGGTTTGAAGTTGACAGCTGTTCATCGTATAATTGCTTTTGATCAAGAACAGTTCATGAAACCATACATCATGAAGAACACTGATCTCAGAACTAAATCCACAGATGCTTCAGAAAAAGACTTTTTAAGCTGATGAACAACAGCTGTTTTGGAAAGACTATGGAGAATCCGCACAAGCGCAAAGACGTCAGATTGGTCACCAGAGAGAACGAAGCAATTAAGCTGACTTCAAAACCTAATTATCAGGACTTCAGAAGATTTCATGATCAGCTTTTTGGCATAATGATGAAAAAAAAGAAAGTCAAATTAGACAAACCTGTATTTATTGGGTTTACTGTTTTAGAATTATCAAAGCTTTTGATGTTAGAGTTTCTTTATGACTACTTTAAGCCCTCGTATCCTGAGTCCAGAGTACTTTACACAGATACAGATAGTTTTTTATAGATATTCTTACTGAAGATATTTATAAAGACATGGAATTAGAAGTAGCTAAAGGAGCGAGTGGAGGGTATGACACGTCCGATTATCCTAAAGATTCGCCTTTACATTCAATTACTAACAAGAAGGTTTTAGGAAAGATGAAGGATGAATTATCTGGAAAGGTGATCAAGGAGTATGTGGGGTTAAGGTCAAAATGTACAGTATTTCGAGCCAGGAGAAAATCATTAAGAAAGCAAAGGAATATCTCGCAGCGTTGTGCAGTCAAACATATCACATGACAACTACAAAGAAGCATTGTTTGGCAATAAGACTTTTTATCATGACAACGTAAAACTACGATCTAATCTACATGAGATCAACACAACTGTTGTAACAAAGAAGTCATTAGATAGAACAAACACAAAACGGGTGTTTGTTAATCCAGAGTTTTCATATGCAATCGGGCACTGGAGGACCGCATAAACAGGGGGTTTATATTTTTCATCAACTTTTATTATAAGATCAATCATAGCTTCATCCAATTCATTTAAATCTTTTCTCATGTTGCTTGATGCGTTCGAATTTTTTTTTTTTATTTCAAGATATTCTTTTTCCCAATTTGGGGGTTTGAGTTGTAGGTGATCTGGATGATTTAGCATGCATTGATTAATCCCCGAAAATGTTTCCTTAATAGCATTACACGCATGAAATGATTCCCGTATCATTTTCAAGGTCTCTTCCTTTACCATTCTTGTTTCGTTCTGCACTTCCTTCTGAGCTTCCATTTTAAACTCAAATATATTTACGTAAATTAATTAAAGCGGAACTGTGTCTGGCGGGATTATCTGCAGTTCTTCCTTCACAAAAGATCTTTGAGGGGTTTGTTGTTTTGCTGTGTCAGTTTCTCGTAAATATTACACGGCATTCATTTTTTACAATTTCTTTTTATTTCTTTATGGATCAACAACCCAAACCGGATCGTTGGCCCTGATGCAAGTGTCCCCTTCTGCTTCCCCCCGGTAAATAAAGTACCTTCTACTTCAAACCAAAGGGTAATAGTTTGCTGGTGAAGACTTTTTCCTTCACAACATTTATTGTTTTTTCTTTTGATTGCTTGTCTGGTTTTAGCCCTTTAAATCTTCATTATTCATTGGGGCGCAAATGAAGCATCTTCTAACCCATTCTGTTTGGGCAAATTGTCAATTTCATCTCTTGTTACTGGTTAAAAAAAAGTCTTTCGGCTAACTGTTGTTAAATTTTCAACTAAAGCCCTTTGATCTGTAACTCCGGAAGGCCTCTTTAAAATTAGAACTCTATGTTTCAACAAAAATTGATTCACTTTGGCCTTTAAAATTTCTTTTCCATCATCGACTTGAACATGCAGGGAAAGTTAAGGGGCCTCGTGGTATATCAGAGGGTAGGGAAACGCAACAGCAGAGCACTCTTTTGTTTTAATGGTTCTGGCACTTTGTTTTCTTTGAACCATGTCAATACTGTGAGTGCTTACTTAAATCTTTTCGTTAATCCTATCAGAGGGTAAATATAGAGATCCATTGATGGTTTTCGTTTGGGAGTTGTAATTAACAAATGTGGTCCTGTATGCCCTTTGGGGGCAGGTTAATAAATTTGCCAATCGGCTTTTTAGATAAACCATTCTTTTTGCTGTTTGTTCACTGACTCCCGCCGCTTGGTTTAGCTTTTGGTATTGCTGTGATACCCTTCCAAATCCTTTGGGCGAATAATAGATTTTGGCCCATTTTTATTCAGCCAATATTATGTGCAACAAATACACGACGGTCATGCCAACGACAATAAACGCGAATTTCTTGCATCTTTGTTTTTTCTGATGGTTGATAAAATTCCACTAATTTGTGGGCAATGTCTGGCCCGGGTTTTGCCTTTACAATAATATGTTTTATTGCTTGTTCAACATCTTAAATAATTTTAAGCTTGCAGCCCTGTCTTTTCATGTGTCATTAATAAAATCTAACTTCAAGTCTCTGCCTTCATAGCGTCTTGCAGCGGGCTATCCTCCAAAACTTTGGGTTTATGTCTTTTCTCTCGCCTTCATTCCCCGTTTACTAAATGCGAATTTACTTCGCAAAAGCAAGCCATTCACCACAGCCCCCTATCATTATGCTGTGAACCCATTTTTTATAAATGTATTTTTTTTTACATATTTATATTGTCTGTGAATTATTCCTTGCTTAACTAAAAATCTTTCGTAAAACCGAAGCTGCAATGATAGCAATCACTTTGCTGAATCCTCAAAGTCTAGTTTCCAAATGCTGGTTTAATTCTTAACAACTTTACCAAGCATTGATTATCCTACACTTAGCCTCCATTAACAGCAGAATGGTATACAAGTTTAGCACCGTTTTTTCGGTGCTCATTTTTATAAAATAAAATAATTATAATTATTAAAAAACATAACAGTGATGATCTCCTACAGCTACAAGGCAGCCTAAACCCTTCCGAACTTATGAATCCCAATTTTGATGACCAAGCTATTATGCCCCAAAAAGAGTTGAATTCTTTGCGCGCGTGTGGAAAAACAAAACAGTTCCTGGAACTGAATTCACATTAAACAGATTCAACAATGTCGCCGCAAGACATTTTAAATATCAAACAGGTAAAGCGCACTAGGGTCTAAAGGGTAAAAAGTGTGGGGCAAACGGTTCTTAGTTTGTACACTAAACTATCAGTAGATTGCCCCCATTGATCTAACAAAGTCTACGTAGATTTAACGCAAGATCCGTTTTAACAAATCATTAAGTCTCAGGTTGATTTAAAACTAAAATTTGGAACATTGTTATCGCCATTAATAAAGGGATTAATAACTTTTAATCATATAGATTTTGTTTCCTTCAAAATGAACGAGCGGAAAATCAGCAGAACCAGAAAACCTGAATCAGTGGAAAAGTAACCAAGCCAAAAATCAGCAGAAAACGCTGACAACGGTGGAGACCAAAAAAAATCCTGGCGTTTTGAAGCAGAAAAAAATTAGCAGAGTGGAACAGAAAAAAAAAAATAAAGTACAGAATATGAACTCATCATGAAAACATAACACCGCCAACGCCAGAACAAGTTGATTCAATGCCAGCTATAAAAACCCCATGTATACAAGGCCCCAAAGTCTTCAGGGAAATATTGAATTTAAAAAACTGTTGCCATTTTTGGCGCCATTCTGCTGTTGGGGCAGTTATAACGGCTATAAAATAACAAAACAATGGCAACAGAAACGAAAGCAATCAAAAAAACTGAATCACTAAATGCAGAAAAAGACACCATCACGCCAAAACCGCCAATAACAAAGCATCATTTTGATCCATTTATAATGGAATAATATTTTAAGAACTTAAATTTTTAAAATTTTTTTTATAAAAATAGATCATGCTTTATTATAAAATGATGGTGTCAATAAATAAAGACATGGAGTCTATAAAAGACCATTTCCATAACCAGAATTGTAATCAATGTGGTTGCTTCGGATGTAAAAACTTCATTAAGATCTATGCAGAAAACGCTGAGCAAGACATCCTCACGATACGCTTTTTTTTTTAGGCGTGTGTGTACTATAATAGGGCATCTCTATTTAAGATAAAACATAATTGTATTTTTTTGATAATTATAGAACTTGAATAAGAACTTGTTGTACTTAGAGGATGACTTAGTTATGATCTTAGGTGACTTGAGTAAAAACTTAATTAAAAACTTAATCAAGAACTTATTAAGAACTTTAAGTAACTTAATTAAAAACTTAATTAAGTTCTTAATTAAAAACTTGATAATTAAGTAAGAACTTAGAGTGTGTGCATGCGTGGGGTGGGGGTGGGTAGGGGGTGAGTATGCTATTTGCGCGCACCCAATCAACTAGGTCAAGTGATCATATATGATCACTTGACCTAGTTTGGCCGCTGTGCTTTGCAGGTGCTGCTGCGCTTTGTAGGTCAAGTGACATATATGATCACTTGACCTAGTTTGCCACTTGTGCTTTGTAGGTCAAGCGATCATATATGATCACTTGACCTAGTTTGCCACTGCGCTTTGTAGGTCAAGCGTTCATATATGATCACTTGAAACCCAGTTTTGTCACTCGCTTGTAGGTCAAGCGATCAATATGATCACTTGACCTAGTTTGCCACTGTGCTTGTAGGTCCCAAAGGATCATATATGATCACTTGACTAGTTTGCCACTGTTGCTTTGTAGGTCAAGCGATCATATATGAAACACTTGGGCCTAGTTTGCCACTGCTTTGTAGGTCAAGCGATCATAAAATGACACTTGACCTAGTTTGCCACTTGCATTTGTAGGTCAAGCGATCATATATGATCACTTTGACCTAGTTTTGCCACTGTGCTTTGTAGGCCAAGCGATCATATATGATCACTTGACCTAGTTTTGCCACTGTGCTTTGTAGGCCAAGCGATCAATATGATCACTTGACCTAGTTTGCCACTGGCTTTGTAGGTCAAACGATCATATATATCACTTGACCTAGTTTTCCACTGTGCTTGTAGGCCAAGCGATCAATATTTATCACTTGACCTAGATATGCCCCTGTGCTTTGTAGGCCAAGCGATCATATTGATCACTTGACCTAGTTTGCCACTGTGCTTTGTAGGGAAGCGATCATATATGATCACTTGACCTAGTTTGCCACTGTGCTTTGTAGGCCAAGCGATCATATATGATCACTTGACCTAGTTTGCCACTGTGCTTTGTAGGCCAAGCGATCATATATGATCACTTGACCTAGTTTGCCACTGTGCTTTGTAGGTCAGTGATCATATATGATCACTTGACCTAGTTTGCCACTGGGCTTTGTAGGTCAAGCGATCATATAATCACTTGACCATGTTTGCCACTTGGCTTGTAGTCAAGCGATCAATAATGATCACTTGACCTAGTTTTGCCACTGGCCCTTTTTAGGTCAAGTTGATCATATAATGATCATTGACCTAGTTTGCCACTGGGCTTGTAGTCAAGTGATCATATATGATCACTTTCCCTAGTTTGCCACTGGGCTTTGTAGGTCAAGCGAATCATATATGATCACTTTACCTATTTGCCACTGGGCTTTGTAGGTCAGTGATCATTTATGATCACATGACCTAGTTTTGCCACTGGGCTTTGTAGGTCAAGTGATCATATATGATCAGAGAACAGGGAAACCTTTATTCTGGCTCAAATTCGCCCGAAAACCCGTTGAGGGGGAAAGTGAGCAGAATGAAGGTTCCCTGTTCTCCTCCCCTTCTTCTCCTCCTCATCTCCCCTTCCCCACCCCCGTTTTCTCCCTCTTTCTCCGACGTTGCCCCTTCCCTTTTTTCCCCCCCCCCCCCCCCCCCCCCCCCCCCCCCCCCCCCCCCCCCCCCCCAGAAAATGATTGTAGTAATTTATGCAAAAGCATTTAATTGTAACCTTGCGCTTTGCTGTTGCATTACCTTGCCGCTTGTAGTCGTTCATAAACAATATTCACGAGTTGGAAAAAATCCGCGTGCAAGCCGCGTACAAGTTAGTTGCACCACTACGGCACACGCTCCTCTATCACAAGTGTGAGCAATTGGGGGCAGACTACTGACTAGGCCCACAGTTCTGTCCTCCCATTCTTCCTCGCCGTTGCTTTCATTCGTAATTTTAAATACTCACATTAATTTTCTCATTATAACCTCGATGCTTTCGGTGCACATAAGAGCATCGGTTCCCCAAAATTTAACCATGTTTTGTTATTATAGCCTTGATTTTAAAAAAATACTTTACTATTTTTTGCTTTGCTTATGTCATGCCGACTTTTCTTTTATACATTTTGGTCTTTGTTATGTTCAACTGGAGGAAATCCTTCGTTAAATGAGATGCGTTGTCCTTTTGTGGAAAGATGGTGATTTTTGTTGGGCACTTAAGGGGACTGGTTTAAACGTTGTAATTTAGATACTTGTATTAGCATTGTCACGACCGACCCCTGGAGTCTGCCCTGACAGGATCGGTCTAGGTGGGAGTGAAGGGAGTGACGACCTCACCCCCCCGCAAGAGACCACACAATAAAGATTACATACAACACCCCATTTATTCACACCAACATACACAGTCATAAATAAGCATTCCAACACACACAACATCACAATCACAATCAAGCATTCCAACACACACAATATGCACAATTGTAAATAACCCTTTCACCATACGACGTACACAATCACAATCACAGCATTTTAACACATATGACATATAAAACATTTAAAATAAACATTTCCAGCATCCATCCCTTCCCACACCATTTGGGGTGCCTCCCCCACCCTGCCTCCCAAAACTATTTGTTTTATTTTCCGAATTCGGGGGATTCATTTTTTACAATTCTTTTTATTTCTATGGATCAACACATCCAAACCGGATCGGTTGCCCTGATGCAAGTGTCCCCTTCTGCTTCCCCCGGTAAATAAAGGTACCTTACTTTCAAACCAAACGGTAATAGTTTGCTGGATGAAGACTCTCCTCAGCAACATTTATTGTTTTTCTTTTGATTGCTTGTACTGGTTTTAGCCCTTTAAATTCTTCATTATTCATTGCGCGCAAAACTGAGGGCAGTCTTCTAACCCATTCTGTGTTGCGAGAATTGTCAATCAGCTCTCTGTGATACTGGTAAGAAAAAGTCTTTCGGCTAACTGTTTGTTAAAGTTTTCAACTAAAGCCTGTGATCTGTGAACTCCTGGAATGCCTCTTTTAATAGTAACTCTATGTTTCAACAATAATTGATTCACTTGGCCTTTAAATTCTTTTCCATCATCGACTTGAACCATGCGAGGGAAAGTTAAGGGGCCTCGCTGGTATATCAGCTGTATGGCAACAGCAACAGCAGAAGCACTCTTTTGTGTTAATGGTTCTGCATCTTTGTATCTTGAAGCCATGTCAATGACTGTGAGTGCGTACTTAAATCTTTTTCGTCTAATCCTATCAGAGGGTAAATATAGAAGATCCATTTGATGGGTGTCGTTTGGAGTTGTATTAACAAAGTGTGGTCTCTGTATTCGTCTAGGGGCAGGTAAATAAATTTGCCAAATCGCTTGTTTAGATAACCATTCTTTTGCTGTTTGTTCACTGACTCCCGCCGCTTGGCTTAGCTTTTGTATTGCTGTGATACCCTTCCAATATCCTTTGGGCGAATAATAGATTTTGTTCATTTTTTATTCAGCCAATATTATGTGCAACAAAATACACGACGGTCATGCCAACGACAATAAACGCGATTTCTTGCATCTTTTGTTTTTCTGATGGTTGATAAAGTCACTGAATTTTGTGGGGGCAATGTCTGGACCGGTTTGCCTGTTACTAGATAATATTGTTTTATTGCTTGATCAACATCTTTAAATATGTAAGCTGCATGCCCCTGTCTTTTCAGTGTGTCATTAATAAAATCTAACTGCTCAAGTCTCTGCCTTTCATAGGCGTCTTGTGCAGCTGCTAGTTCCTCCATAGCTTTGTTATGTCTTTTTCTCTCGCCGTCATTCCCAGTTTACTAAATGCGAAATTACTTCCGCTAAAAGCAAGCGCATTCACCACAGCGCCGCCTATCATTATTGCGAGTGAAGCCATTTTTATAAATGTATTTTTTTCTTACATATTTATATTGTCTGGAATTATTCCTTGCTTAACTAGAAAATCTTTCGTAGCAACCGAAGCTGCAATGATAGCAATCAGCTTTGCTGAATCCTCAAAGTCTAGTTTGCCAAGATCTGCTGGTTTAATTCTTAACAAGCTTTTACCAAGCATTGAGTATCTACACTTAGGCCTCCAATAACAGCAGAATGGTATACAAGGTTAGCAACAGTTTTTTCGGTGCTCATTTTTATAAAAATAAAATAATTATAATTATTAAAAAACATGAACAGTGATGATCTCCTACAGCTACAAGGCAGCCTAAACCTTCCTGAACTTATGAATGACCAAGTTGATGACCAAGCTATTATGCCCCAAAAGGAGAGGTTGTATTTTTTGGGGCGGCGTGTGGAAAAACAAAACAGTTCCTCGGAACTGAATTCAGCATTGAACAGATTCAACAGATGTCGCCGCAAGACATTTTAAAGTATCATAACAGGTATGAAGCGCAGCTAGGGTCTAGAATGGTAAAAAGTGTGGGGCAAACGGTTCTTAGTTTGTACACTAAACTAGTCAGTAGATTTGCTCCATTGATTCTGAACAAGATCTTACGTATGATTTAACGCAAGATCCAGTTTTAACAAAGTCATTAGAGTCTCTAGGGTGTGATTTATACTATAGATTTGGAACATTGTTATCGCCATTAATCATGGGATTAATAACTTTTAATCATATAGATTTTGTTTCCCTTCAAATGAACGAGCTGGAAAATCAGCAGAACCAGAAAACACTGAATCAGGTGGAGAAAGTAACCAAGCCAGAAAATCAGCAGAAAACGCTGAATCAGGTGGAGACCATTAAAAATCCTGGGCGTGTTGAAGCAGGAAAAAAATTAGCAGAGTGGAACAGACAAAAAAAATTAATGTTACAGAATATGACTCATCATGAAAACATAACACCGCCAACGCCAGAACAAGTTGATTCAATGCCAGCTATAAAAACTCCATGTGATACAAGGCCCAAAGTCTTCATGGAATATTGAACTTAAAACTGTTGCCATTTTTGGCGCCATTGCTGCTGTTGGGGGCAGTTATTACGGCTATAAAATATACACACAATGGCAACAGAAACGAAAGCAATCAAAAAAATCTGAATCACTAAATGCAGAAAAAGACACCAGCACGCCAAAACCGCCAATAACAAAGCATCATTTTGATCCATTTATAATGGAATAATATTTTAAGAACTTAATTTTAAATTTTTTTATAAAAATAGATCATGGCGTATTATAAAATGATGGTGTCAATAAATAAAGACATGGAGTCTATAAAAAGACATTTCCATAGACCAGAATTGTAATCAATGTGGTTGCTTCGGATGTAAAAACTTCATTAAGATCTATGCAGAGAACGCTGAGCAAGACATCCTCAACGATGACGCGTTTTTTGAGGCGTGTGTGTACTATATTAGACATCTGCTATTTAAGATAAAAACATAGATTGTATTTTTTTGATAATTATAAGAACTTGAATAAGAACTTGGTTGTACTTAGAGGATGACTTAGTTATGATCTTAGGTTGACTTGAGTAAAAACTTAATTAAAAACTTAATCAAGAACTTATTAAGAACTTGAAGTAACTTAATTAAAAACTTAATTAAGTTCTTAATTAAAAACTTGATAACTTAAGTAAGAACTTAGAGTGTGTGCATGCGTGGGGTGGGGGTGGGTAGGGGGTGAGTATGCTATTTGCGCGCACCTCAATCAACTAGGTCAAGTGATCATATATGATCACTTGACCTAGTTTGCCGCTGTGCTTTGCAGGTGCTGCTGCGCTTTGTAGGTCAAGTGATCATATATGATCACTTGACCTAGTTGCCACTGTGCTTTGTAGGTCAAGCGATCATATATGATCACTTGACCTAGTTTGCCACTGCGCTTTGTAGGTCAAGCGATCATATATGATCACTTGACCTAGTTTGTCACTGCGCTTTGTAGGTCAAGCGATCATATATGATCACTTGACCTAGTTTGCCACTGTGCTTTGTAGGTCAAGCGATCATATATGATCACTTGACCTAGTTTGCCACTGTGCTTTGTAGGTCAAGCGATCATATATGATCACTTGACCTAGTTTGCCACTGTGCTTTGTAGGTCAAGCGATCATATATGATCACTTGACCTAGTTTGCCACTGTGCTTTGTAGGTCAAGCGATCATATATGATCACTTGACCTAGTTTGCCACTGTGCTTTGTAGGCCAAGCGATCATATATGATCACTTGACCTAGTTTGCCACTGTGCTTTGTAGGCCAAGCGATCATATATGATCACTTGACCTAGTTTGCCACTGTGCTTTGTAGGTCAAGCGATCATATATGATCACTTGACCTAGTTTGCCACTGTGCTTTGTAGGCCAAGCGATCATATATGATCACTTGACCTAGTTTGCCACTGTGCTTTGTAGGCAAAGCGATCATATATGATCACTTGACCTAGTTTGCCACTGTGCTTTGTAGGCCAAGCGATCATATATGATCACTTGACCTAGTTTGCCACTGTGCTTTGTAGGCCAAGCGATCATATATGATCACTTGACCTAGTTTGCCACTGTGCTTTGTAGGCCAAGCGATCATATATGATCACTTGACCTAGTTTGCCACTGTGCTTTGTAGGTCAAGTGATCATATATGATCACTTGACCTAGTTTGCCACTGGGCTTTGTAGGTCAAGCGATCATATATGATCACTTGACCTAGTTTGCCACTGGGCTTTGTAGGTCAAGCGATCATATATGATCACTTGACCTAGTTTGCCACTGGGCTTTGTAGGTCAAGTGATCATATATGATCACTTGACCTAGTTTGCCACTGGGCTTTGTAGGTCAAGTGATCATATATGATCACTTGACCTAGTTTGCCACTGGGCTTGTAGGTCAAGCGATCATATATGACACTTGACCTAGTTTGCCACTGGGCTTTGTAGGTCAAGTGATCATTTATGATCACTTGACCTAGTTTGCCACTGGGCTTTGTAGGTCAAGTGATCATATATGATCAGAGAACAGGGAAACCTTTATTCTGGCTCACTTTCGCCCGAAAACTGGTTGAGGGCGAAAGTGAGCCAGAATGAAGGTTTCCCTGTTCTCTCCCCTTCTTCTCCTCCTCATCTCCCCTTCCCCACCCCGTTCTCTCCCTCTTTCTCCGACGTTGCACTTCCCTTTTTTCTCCCCCCCCCCCCCCCCCCCGCCCTAGAAAATGATTGTAGTAATTTATGCAATAGCATTTAATTGTATACCTTGCGCTTTGCTGTTGCTTATTACCTTGCACGCTTGTAGTCGTTCATAAACAATATTCACGAGTTGGAAAAGTCCGCGTGCAAGCCGCGTACAAGTTAGTTGCACGCACTACGGCACACGCTCCTCTATCACAAGTGTGAGCAGATGGGTGCAGACTTACTGACTAGGCCCACAGTTCTGTCCTCCCATTCTTCCTCGCCGTTGCTTTCATTCGTAATTTTTAAATACTCACATTAATTTCTCATTATATCCTCGATGCTTTCGGTGCACATAAGAGCATCGTTCCCCAAAATTTAACCATGTTTTGTTATTATAGCCTTGATTTTTAAAAAAATACTTTACTATTTTTTGCTTTGTCTTATGTCATGCCGACTTTTCTTTTATACATTTGGTCTTTGTTATGTTCAACTGGAGGAAATCCTTCGTTAAATGAGATGCTGTTGTCCTTTTGTGAGAAAGATGGTGAGATTTTGTTGTCACTTAGGGGACTGGTGAAACGTTTGTATTTAGATACTTGTATTAGCATTGTCACGACCGACCCCTGGAGGTCTGCCCTGACAGGATCGGTCTAGGTGGGAGTGAAGGGAGTGACTGACCTCACACGCCCCGCAAGAGACCACACAATAAAGATTACGATACAACACCCCATTTATTCACACCAACATACACAGTCATAAATAAGCATTCCAACACACACAACATGCACAATCACAATCAAGCATTCCAACACACACAATATGCACAATTGTAAATAAACATTTCACCATACGACGTACACAATCACAATCACAGCATTTCAACACATATGACATATACACAATTATAAATAAACATTTCCAGCATCCATCCCTTCCCACACCATGGAGTGCCTCCACACCCCTGCCTCTCCAAAGTCTATTGGGAGCACCCTGTCGCACTAGGTGCTCCAAACCGGGTCGGTTCTTGAAGAGAGTCGTTCAAGGCCGACACCCTTGACACGCACAAGCAGACAGTGAAGAGCGCGTCCTGGGGGAGGGGGAAACGTGGCGTTGTTACTGGAGGTCCTGGACGGGGATCAGGACCGGCCAGTCAAGCCGGCGGGCTTTTCTACCAGTCCGTGGTCCCGACCAGAGCGTGGCCTCAACCAGCGTGTGGCACCAACCAGTCCGCGGTCCCAACCAGAGCGTGGCCTCAACCAGCACGTGGCACCAACCAGTCCGCGGTCCCAACCAGAGCGTGGCCCCAACCAGAGCATGGCACCAACCAGTCCAGACTCCGGGTGAAGCCCCCCGGGAGGGGGGAAAACGTAGCTGGGAGGAGAGAAGAAAGGGGGGAAGGAAGGGCACTGGAACCCCGCCGTCAGTACAATCTGACCCATGCTGTTAAATCCTAACAGCCACTCGCATGATGGGCGAGGGGAGGTCTACTAAATACACCAACAACACCAGCTCAACACAGACCTGAGCATAACACAGTAAACCAATCAAATCAGGAATGTTCGTTAAAGTCTTCTCACACGAAGCAGGTAAAAGACTGCACTAAATCAACAGGCTATAAAACAAATATGAATTATCTTCACCCTTCTCTCACTCACGTTTAACAATTTCCTTTCTTAGGAAATAAACCAACACAGCGACCATCGCTTTATAACTGCCACCACATTTGCAAATAATAATTCAATGGCATAATTGTCACATTTTATAGCCACATTTCAAAATAACACAAATCTCCAACCACGCATCTGAACGACAAATCATGCGTACGCACGCTCGCAGCATAAAACTCGTTCTCCTCGCACACACAAACAGATGGTGGCCGAAGGATAAGAGTCCGGTGAATGTGACAGGGGCGGACGAGCGAAACCAAGCAAGTACCAACCCTGAATCACCAGGTTCTCTCCCATCCCCACCGACTACCACATCACGAGATGCATAAACAGGAGAAAGAATTTTGGATATAATTTAGGATGGCCAGGTTAAAGACTGAATTAACCAGAAAAAAGGTCTCAAACAATATTTCTTTTACAATTTTGAAAACAAAAGAAAATTGCGCAAAAGAGAAGAATAAGCCGGCTAACAACAACAAACCAAAACAAACAAACCACGAAACTGATGCTTACCAGCTACCCGTGGGTGACCCCGAAGAGGCGGGTCAAACGACTCTCTCTGCCCTCTGTCCAGTCGAGAGGACAGAGGCGCAGATGCGGAAAAAGAAGAAGTGATGTCCCTCTCCTACAGGCCGACTGTAGGAATTGAAGATACCGACTGTACCTTCGACGATACGGTGAAGAACCAAGACCGGAGCAGGCACTCCCAGAGACATCTTCTGCTCGAGTGAAGAGCTAACCTCCCTCAGCGATGGCGGCCAACATGCCACGCTACGTCTCAGAGTGAGCATACTTCAAACTAAAAGAAATTGAGCACGTGCGACAGGTAAAAAGACAGGCGAGAGGCCGATAGACAGCAAGTTCGAGAGAAAGGTACCAGCCACCCGTGAACCTGCAGGATGAATAGCACGGGCAGTGGAATTAGAGAGAGAGAGAGAGAGAAAGCAAACCGAACGTGAGCTGAACTACACCAAGGTGCAACCGCACCACAAGCCACACTAAGGGACGGACACGTGACAACAACAACGATAATAAACAAATGAGTAATTCCGCCACCCTAGATGGGTCAAACGTCGTAGGCCTCGTGACAAACTCGTGACAAACCCCCTTCTAAAAGCATCTGTTTCTCTGAGATACAGTGCTCCTTTGAACCTTGACGCATGTGCAAATTCACAACAATGGGACCGAACCCAACCCTCTGTGATCGACAGAGTACGATAAATCCAATACAAACATTCTACGATAGAATCACACAGGGAAATACATAATACTACATTTATCAAACAACTAAGCAAACCTTCCGACCATGAAAGTAACAATCCGAACCATTGGTGATTCACTACCGTTAACATCACTGAAGTGAAAACTGTCACTACACCTGATACAGAGACCAAAAGGGGATATAACCCTGGTTGAGGGGAAGTGTCCCTCTGACTGATTTTCCAATGTGTTGACTACGGAGCTCGGCTAAGATTGTCAGCATCCGTATTACAGGAACTCTTGATATGACGGAAAGTGAACGCATGACTCTGCAGTTCCACTGCCCAACCCATGAGTCGACGACTGACTGGCCGGATCCGGTCCAAGCACTGGAGAGGATGATGATCGCTCTCCAGTATAAACTTCCGGCCGTACTTCTTCCTGGGCACGCCAGTGCGCGTCCAAATCTGCCGGAGAGCTTCAGCAATAGTAGGGGTATCGATAGTCCTAAGCGGGGCAGCCTCTGGGTACCGAGTCACGTAGTCCACCACTACCAAGATGTAGCGGTGACCGCGATCGGATAGTGGCTTAATGGGTCCCACCAGGTCGACACCGACCTTGCTGAATGGCTCCCCAACCAGAGGCACTGACCCTAGGGGAACACGCTTCAAGCGACCCTTAGGCGTTGTCCGTTGGCAGACATCGCAACAGTGGCAGTACTGCCTAACCTGCGAGTTCATCCCTGGCCAAAGAAGTCCTGTCTGACTCGCTCGAGAGTCCGCTTGGAGCCATATGACCTGCCATGGGTGAATCATGGGCCTGCCGGAGAACAGATTCCCTCAAGCTTTGGGGGACGACTAGCTGCTTGGCCACACGATCTCCCGAGTGAAAACCCTAAAGAGGATCCCTTGTGGAGCTTGAAGCTCACCTTGGCGTGTCGGGCAGACTGAGCGGGACGATCTACCAGTTTGTCCAGGCGTTGGACATCCAAGTCCCTGGCCTGAAGACGGACCATGGTAGCAGGATCGACCCTGGCCAGAACCTCGCCCAGAGATCGGCTGTAGAACGGGACGCAATTCCTGTTCCTGCTTCTTAGTTTTGGCGCGTGTGGTAACTCCCACACCCGCCTGTACGGGCAGATCCGTAGACACGGACTGACTGCATCCGTCCGCAAAGGTGACAGTATTCCCTATGAGAAGGGAATACAGAGGTCGCTCCACTGCGATGGCCCATACTTTCGCCACAGAAGTAGGGGGTGGAGATAGGAATGAGTACGGAAGGACGAGTGGAGGTAAAACCAGCCTCCACCCGCACACATCATAACTGGCGCCCCGCTGAGCCTCGGGGGAAACCAAATCCTTATCCACAAAGATCGTTGATGCTCCCGAATCCCTGATGGTGTCAACCAAGGAAGAACCAACAACAGAAAGGAACACCGGGCACTCTGTACCTCCAGAGCTTCTATGGACCCCACGTTTAGCCGAGGCGCGAGGATGCTGGAAAGGACTAGCCCCATGATTTACCGGCGGCTTTAGGGCAATCTTTCCTAATGTGGCCGGGGCGACCACAAAAAAAACAAAACCGGGGTGCTGAAATCCCCGATGAGCTGCCTGCCTTGTTCACCTCGCTAGGGGTTGTCGGCCCTTATTGCCACTAAATCCTGTGGAGGGCTTCCTGTCCGTATCTGGGCGATGCCCATAAGCTCTACGAGCCTCAGCAAACACCTCAGCGGTATGAATCGCAGCCGCGAAATCCTGAGGTGCTGTCTCGCCTATCCGAATCCTCAACTCTGGGGACACAGTGTTGGTGAGCTGTTCAATGAGGATCAGATCCTCCAGCTCCAACTTAGCCAACTGACGCCAGTACCCTAGCGTTTTGCGCAGCCTATCACCAAACTGCACGAAGGTCTCGTCGTTATTCTTCTTCATGGACCTGAACTTCCTCCTGTACATCTCTGGGGTAAGGTGGAAACGCTTACGCAGAGCCAACTGCATGTCTGCATAAGACGCGCCTTCATTTAGAGTGAGCACACACTCCCTTGCAGCACCAATAATCCAAAAAAAAGGTGCATAGCCTTTTGTTCCTCAGACAATTGGTATGAACTAGCTACCTTGTCAAAATGCTCTAAGAACATATCTATGTCCTCACTGGGTCTGAACTCTGGAAGCTTTAACTTTGGGCCTCTAACTCTATCACCTGCCTGGTGATTAACCCCCTGATTTACAGATGGGGGAGCCCGCGAAAGAAGTTGTTCCATCTTTTCCCCTGCGTAGAGCCTCCTGTCTGGCACCCCTCCTCTCTACGCTGATCCAACTCCTCCCGACGGAGGGCTTCCTGTCTGGCAGCCTCCTCTCTGCGCAGAGCCTCCATCCTATCTAGCTCTTCCCTATGGAGGGCTTCCTGCCTGACAGCCTCCTCTCTGCGCTCTTCCCTACGCAGAGCTTCCTGCCTGTCTAGCCCCTCCCTACGGAGGGCTTCCTGCCTGACAGCCTCCTCTCTGCGCTCTTCCCTACTCAGAGCTTCCTGCCTAGAGGCCTCTTCCTTTTACGTAGGGCTTCCTGCCTGGAAGCCTCTTCCTTACGTCGAGTTTCCTCTTCCCGACGAAGGGCTTCCTGTCTGATAACCTCTTCCCTACGGAGGGCCTCATCCTCCCGTCGCTGTCGCTCCAGAAACATCAGGACGGAGGTGATGTCCTGGGTGGGGTTCACCACTCCCGACACGGGAGGATGACCCGTCTGACCCGTCCCTTGGGTCTCGACCTTACCATGAGGAAAGTCTCCCGGGCATACTCCTTATGAGGGGAAGCATGGAGAAGAGAGGGCTTCGGTTTCTGTGACTCAACAGAAGCCCACAGTTGCTTCACTATACTCTGACGCTTCCGAGCGGAAGTGCCAGTCGGGGTCTCAGCAAGAAGATCCCCTAGCGAAGAAGTAGTGAAAGTACTCACTGGACTATCGGCTACAGCACGGGAATAAGTAGAAGTCACTAGTCGAAGTACTGGTACAATAGTAGGGACTACATTTTGAATACCCTTCTTCTTCGACACACGCGTCGCCATACCACCAGCACCGGACGTTGCCATGACAACAATATCCTACGGTTCTCAAATACGGGGGAAAGACGATTCCACTTGAAAAACAATTTTAGGGTGTGTGTATATGTGTGTATGTGTGTGTGGGTGCGTGTGCGGACAAGTTCCGGCTGCTCCCACTCTGGCAACACCGCACTCCACAGCACGAGCAACAGTGCGGTGGGGCTCACCGAAAAAAAAAAAAAAAAACTATGGGCCGGCTGCCCCACTCTGGCAACACCGCGCTCCACAGCACGAGCAACAGTGCGGTGGGCTGGCCGGAAAAAAACAAACAAACTGCAAACGGAATCCGGAGAGAGGAAAAAAAAAAAACACTAACGTCCGATACAACCCCCTGTACTCAATAACCACCGGTAAAAAAAAACAAAAAAAAAACTGGCTAACTACAAAACAGGAATGGCAGACGAGCGGGAACAGAAAGGCAAGACTTACGGCCGTACCTGCGTGAGGCACCCGGGGGAAGGAGGTCTGGACGCGGTCGATTCTGCCTAGACTCACCTCGATTCCCCAGTCACGCCAGATGTTCCTTCAGGCCACCAAGACTCCCTACACGCTAGAGTCACCCAGCCAACCACCCACAACAAACATGACAAACTGACTAAACACACACAGACAGACAGAACTGAACAGGTACTCCGCAAAATGAGAGAGACAGTCAGAGCCTTCACATCCCCGGGCGAGCCCCCACAATTGGCACGACCGACCCCTGGAGGTCTGCCCTGACAGGATCGGTCTAGTGGGAGTGAAGGGAGTGACTGACCTCACACGCCCCGCAAGAGACCACACAATAAAGATTACGATACAACACCCCATTTATTCACACCAACATACACAGTCATAAATAAGCATTCCAACACACACAACATGCACAATCACAATCAAGCATTCCAACGCACACAATATGCACAATTGTAAATAAACATTTCACCATACGACGTACACAATCACAATCACAGCATTTCAACACATATGACATATACACAATTATAAATAAAACATTTCCAGCATCCATCCCTTCCACACCATGGAGTGCCTCCACACCCCCGCCTCTCCAAAGTCTATTGGGAGCACCCTGTCGCACTAGGTGCTCCAAACCGGGTCGGTTCTTGAAGAGAGTCGTTCAAGGCCGACACCCTTGACACGCACAAGCAGACAGTGAAGAGCGCGTCCTGGGGGAGGGGAAACGTGGCGTTGTTACTGGAGGTCCTGGACGGGGATCAGGACCGGCCCGTCAAGCCGGCGGGCTTTCTACCAGTCCGCGGTCCCGACCAGAGCGTGGCCTCAACCAGCGCGTGGCACCAACCATTTCCGCGGTCCCAACCAGAGCGTGGCCTCAACCAGCACGTGGCACCAACCAGTCCGCGGTCCCAACCAGAGCGTGGCCCCAACCAGAGCGTGGCACCAACCAGTCCAGACTCCGGTGAAGCCCCCCGGGAGGGGGGAAAACGTAGCTGGGAGGAGAGAAGAAAGGGAGGGAAGGAAGGGCACTGGAACCCCGCCGTCAGTACAATCTGACCCATGCTGTTAAATCCTAACAGCCACTCGCATGATGGGCGAGGGGAGTCTACTAAATACACCAACAACACCAGCTCAACACAGACCTGAGCATAACACAGTAAACCAATCAAATCAGGAATGTTCGTTAAAGTCTTCTCACACGAAGCAGGTAAAAGACTGCACTAAATCAACAGGCTATAAAACAAATATGAATTATCTTCACCCTTCTCTCACTCACGTTTAACAATTTCCTTTCTTAGGAAATAAACCAACACAGCGACCATCGCTTTATAACTGCCACCACATTTGCAAATAATAATTCAATGGCATAATTGTCACATTTTATAGCCACATTTCAAAATAACACAAATCTCCAACCACGCATCCGAACGACAAATCATGCGTACGCACGCTCGCAACATAAAACTCGTTCTCCTCGCACACACAAACAGACGGTGGCCGAAGGATAAGAGTCCGGTGAATGTGACAGGGGCGGACGAGCGAAACCAAGCAAGTACCAACCCTGAATCACCAGGTTCTCTCCCATCCCCACCGACTACCGCATCACAGAATGCATAAACAGGAGAAAGATTTTGGATATAATTTAGGATGGCCAGGTTAAAGACTGAATTAACCAGAAAAAAGGTCTCAAACAATATTTCTTTTACAATTTTGAAAACAAAAGAAAATTGCGCAAAAGAGAAGAATAAGCCGGCTAACAACAACAAACCAAAACAAACAAACCACGAAACTGATGCTTACCAGCTACCCGTGGGGGACCCCGAAGAGGCGGGTCAAACGACTCTCTCTGCCCTCTTTCCAGTCGAGAGGACAGAGGCGCAGATGCGGAAAAAGAAGAAGTGATGTCCCTCTCCTACAGGCCGACTGTAGGAATTGAAGATACCGACTGTACCTTCGACGATACGGTGAAGAACCAAGACCGGAGCAGGCGCTCCCAGAGACATCTTCCGCTCGAGTGAAGAGCTAACCTCCCTCAGCGATGGCGGCCAACATGCCACGCTACGTCACAGAGTGAGCATACTTCAAACTAAAAAAAATGAAGCACGTGCGACAGGTAAAAAGACAGGCGAGAGGCCGATAGACAGCAAGTTCGAGAGAAAGGTACCAGCCACCCGTGAACCTGCAGGATGAATAGCACGGGCAGTGGAATTAGAGAGAGAGAGAGAGAGAGAAAGCAAAAACCCAACGTGAGCTGAACTACACCAAGGTGCAACCGCACCACAAGCCACACTAAGGGACGGACACGTGACAACAACAACGATAATAAACAAATGAGTAATTCCGCCACCCTAGATGGGTCAAACGTCGTAGGCCTCGTGACAAACTCGTGACAAGCATAGTATGTCAATTGCAGGGTAGGGTGTTTCTGCTACAGTTGTGTATACCTGCCTCCACTTATAAAGCTATAACATGAGTAACTGTAAGGTTCTGGTTCAATAAACTGCCGGGGCCTGGGGGATCCAAAAAAAGGAGGGGTGTGTTTCACTTTTTAAGAAAAAAGCGTTCTCGGGGTATCTCTTACAGGATACCCTTTTTGACCCCAAAGTTAAAGGGTTTGGTACAGAGCAGAAGGGGGTTTATGAAGCACATTTGCATCATAAATTTAAAAAATTCAAGAAGTGTTGCAGTTCTCTTTAACAAAATTTTTGAATTTTGGAAAAAGGTTTAAAGATACAGGTAAAAAAACTTTTTTGCTGCGTACCCCGTTTGGAAAAAGATGAAAATTGTCAAAACCGTTGGACCAAACGAAATCCTGATTTTTGTTGGATTAGAAAAAAATTTTTAAGGAGTTGGTGTTGAAAATGTTAAAAAGGAGGGGGACAGAACCTAGTACGGGCAGAAATTGGACCAAAGCGAAAGCAAAATTAAATTTTTTGATGTTACAAGGGTCGTAGAGGCTCCAAACTTTGCTGGTATTTCCACCCATTACTATCTATCTATCTATCACTATTCATCTATCTACTATCTATCTATCTATCTATCGTCGATCGATTTTCTGTCGATAGATCATAGAAGATCATTATTTAAAATGCCAAAAAATAATTTATAAGTCCCCAAACCCCCTTGGGAGCAACATTAGTTAAAACAATAATAAGAAAAAAAAAAACTTAAAAACTATCTCAAATTTTTTCTAGGGGCTTGCTATCGTAAGGATGGATTTTTTGGGTTTGCCCCCCGCCTAGTTTATATAGCGTGAGGCCCATTGCCGCTTTTTTTTTGCGTGCGTGTTGGTTGCCGGGGTTTTTTTTTTTGTTGTTTTTGGGTTTTTGTTTTTTTTTTTGGGGGGGGTTTTCATTTTTGTTTGACGGGGTGTTCCTAACAACGTTTTCCCTTTTATGCCTGCAGTTTTTTACTATTTTTTTTTTAGTATTAAGAGTTGTAATTTGGGGGTTTACATAGTATTACCCTTTTTCGTTAGGCATGGGTTTTGCATCTTTTTTAAATTTTGCTTATGGTGATCCCTTAGTTTGTCCGGGATAGTTTAGTTTTTTTTACGTCTTTAATTTTCCCAAAATGTATTTCCCAAATTTCATTTCGGTTTTGTTTTTTTTTGTTAAAAGACGTTTGTGGTTTGCATACGGTTTTGAAGTTTTTTTCAGTGATCCCTAGATGTTTCATTTTCATTTCTGATGTCACAGTACCGGGAACAATGTTTTGTGAAGACATTTTTTGTTTAGGGGGCTGCTCTTTTTTGTGCAATTGAAAGATCTCCTTCTTCATCTTCTTTGCGGGTTTTGATTTTCATTTTTTGATGGTCAATTTTTTTTGAGCGGGGGCCTACTGAGAGTAGTTTGGGTTTTTGTTACTTTTTTGGCAGTTGTGTTTTTTTTTGGAAAATGAAGTTGTTGTTTTTGAAAAATTTCTTTGCCATGTTTGTTTTGTTTTCCCCGAAGGGGGGTTTATACCAATATTTTTTTCCTTTTCCTTGCTTTTTATTTGGTTTTTGTCGGGGTTTGTATTGAAATTTTTAAGTACCACTTCTTTGTAGGGCCCCGGGGATTCACGCTGCAGGACACCTCTAAATGCATGACAGGTTTGATAGTCTCTTGTTTATCCGTGGGGTATGGTCTTTAAAATACAGATGGGGAGGGTTTTTATTTTTGGTTTTACATAAAAGGGTATCTTTGGGGTTTTTTTGTATGGTTTATATATGTGATTGTTGAGCCCAGTGTTATGTCTAAGTATTCACTCCTTTTTTATTTGCTAATCTATGTAAACCACATTAGCAACTTTTAATACTAAAACAGAAATTGTAATAAGCAGGCAAAATGGGAAATCGTTGTTAGTGAACACCCCCTACACAACCTCCCCCCCCCCCCAAAAAAAAACAAAAACATGGCAAACCAACACGCACGAAAAACCACTGAAATTTGGGGCCTCACCGCTAATAACAACGCGGGGGCAACCCAAACTTCATCCTGATAGCCAAGCCGCAAAAAAAATTTGTAGAATTTTAAAGATTCCCTTTTTATTTTTTTTAACTATATATTTAAATATATAAATAATATATATTTTATATAAATAAATTATAAAATATTATATAATTATATATTCATTTTGGCACCCCAAACCCGGGGCACACACACAAATAATTATATGATCTTTTAGGCGCGCTGGCCCCAAAAGACGACGTGACGATGAGACGTAAAGACGACGAGACGACGAAGATGATAGGACGACGACTACAGGGGCATCAATCCGACACAGGACTTACAGAATTTCAGAGCTGTGGCTATAAAAAAAAAAAACACTACTACACCCCCGTGTCTCTGCCGACGTAAGCGACGTCCACACAGGACTGGGGCCCCAAAAACCCAAAACAGAAACGCGCGACGGCCTACCAACAGGCGCGGGTTAAAAAAAACTCGGGGGGCGCTCTGGTTTGGCACAGCGGCGTCCCGGCCCAACGGCTCACGGGGCGGGTAGGGTGTTGTCGGCCCAGGCCGCCTCTCCACGCCGAACAAGGTGGAGAAAAAGGGGGGTAGACACAACACGGCCCGGCCCTCAGTAAGTGGCAGCCAGCCCTACATTCCGGGGTACCTTCTACCTGGGGGAACTTTTTAAACTCCTTTGATTATCATGGTACATTCATTACAATCACACTACATTTATATTCTTTAAACCCATCATATTCCACTAAAAAGGGGAAAAAAAACAGTGTATGGGTTTTTTACGGGGCCTAGACGATTGACCCATCTGGGGGGTGGAAGCATTGGTTGTTGTCGTCGTTTTGTCGATATCCTCCCTTAATGGTTTTTGGGTGTGGTTTGCACCTTTGGTGTAGTTCAGCCTCGGAGGGTTTACCTCCCTCCCTCAATTCCACGCCCGTGCAATTCTCCTGGGGGTTCCCCGGGGGGGTGGGTATCTTTTTTTTCTTCTGGCTGTTATCGGCCTCTCCCCGGTCTTTTCCCCCCGCACTGCAAGGTTCCTCTTAGCTCGGGGATTCTCCCCGGACGTAGGTGGCATTTTGGCCGCCATCGCTAAAGGGGGTTTTTCCCTCACTCGAGGGAAAGATGTCTCGGGGAGCCCTGTCCTCCTGGTTCTTCACCTTATCGCGAGGTACAGTCGGACTTTCATTTCCTACAGTGGGCCTGTGGAAGAAATCACCATTTTTTCCGCAATTGCCTGCTTCCCTCGACTGGAAAAAGGGGCAAGAGAGTCTTTTGACCCGCCCTTTTTTGGGTCACCCACGGTAGCGGGAAGCATCATTGTGGTTTATTTGTTTTTGTGTTTTTTTTTATGTTACCACTAATTCTTTTTTTTTGCGAAATTTTGTTTTTGGTTTAAAAAATTATAAAAAAATATTGTTTGAGCCCCTTTTTTCTGGTTAACAATTTTTTAAACCCGGCCAGTCAAAATTAAATTTTAAAAGTCTTTCCCTTTTTAAATGCATTTGGTGTGCGGTAGCCCGCGGGGATGGAGAGAACCCTGGGATTCAGGGTTGGTGCTTGCTTGGTCTCGCTCGTCCGCCCCTTTTCACATTCGCCGGACTCTTATTCTTGGGCCCCCGTCTGTTTTTGTGTGCAAGGAAACGAGTTTTATGTCGCGAGCGGGCGTCCTTTGATTAGCTTTGGGGATGCGGGTTGGAGATTTTGTTTTTTTAAAATGTTGCAAAAAAATGGGGGGATAATTGTGCCATTGAATTTTTTTTATGAAATTTTGGGTTTGGCGGATGTAAACCCGGGTTTACCGTTAGTTCAGTTCCTAAGGAAGGAAAATGTTAAAAATGTGATGAGAGAAGGATGAAGATAATTACTTTTGTCTATCCGTAAATTTTAATCGGGCTCTTACCTGTTTTCATGAGAAGACTTTAACGACATTCCTGTTTGGGTTGGTTTCTGTTTTAGCTGGGGGACTGGTTGAGTGGTTTTTGTTGGGGGGTTTTAGTGACCTCCCCTCCCCATCAGGGGGTGGCTTTGGGGTTTTAACGCAGGGGCAGACGACTGACTGGGGGGTTCCAGTACCCGTTTTTCTATTTTCCCCCCCAGTTACCTTTTCCTCCTCCAGAGATTTTCACCCGGAGCACCACTTTGGGCCACGCACTGGTTGGGACTGCCCCACGGTTGGTAAGGGAAACGCTGGTTGGGACCGCGCACGGGTTTGGTAACGCGCACTGGGGGGGGCCACACCTGTGGGGACCACGCAGGTTGAGGCACACTGGGGGAAAACCCCGTGGACTTGGCTGGACCCCGATCTCGCAGGACCCCCGGCAACAACGCCCGCCCCCCGGACGCGCTCTCCACCGTTGTTTGTGCGTGTCAAGGGGGTGTGGGCCTTGAACAACTCTTTTCAAGAACCCAAACCCGGGTTTTTGGGCCCCCGTGCGACAGGGTGTTCCCATAACTTGGAGGGGCGGGAGTGTGAGGGCCTGCATGACAGGAAAGGGGGGATGGGAGCGGAATTATTTTTTTATGATTATATTGTGTTGCTGTATTGAGTTTTGATTGTGATTGTGCATGTTGTGCGGTTCGAATGTTGATTGTATTGGCTGGTGCATGGCGTTAAAAATTTTTATTTGGATTGCGTGTGTGGCTCTTGCGAACGTGTAGGCAGTCGCCCCCTTTCACTCCCATCTAAACCGATCCTGTCGGGGCTGCCCTCCGGGGTCGGTCTTTGACATTTGGGGGGGGCCGGGCCGGGAGTAAAGGGCCTTGACTGTCTCCCCTCGTTTCGGGGGAGAACCTGTTCAGTTCTTTTGTTTTGTTATGTTAGTCAGTTTTTGTTTGTTCGTGGGGGGTTTGGGCTGGGTGACTTAGTGGAAGGGATCTTGGGGCCTGAGGAACTCCGGTGTGAGGGGGGATCGATGAGCCGGGGGGGAGTTGACCGCGACCAGACCTCCCCCTTCCCCCGGGGGCCCTTTACGCAGGTACGGCCGAAGTCTTGCCTTTCTGTTGCCCCATCTGCCATTCCGTTTTGTGTTAGCCATTTTTTTTTTTCCCCGGGTTATTGGTCAGGTAGTGTTGGGCGTTAGTGTCATTTTTTTTTTTTCTCTCTCCGGATTCCGCTGCCAGTTTGTTTTTTTTTTTTTGGGCCAGCCCCACCGCACGTTGCCGTGCGGGGGGCGTGGTGTTCCCCGAGTGGGGCAGCCGGACAAGTTTTTTTTTTTTTTTTTTTTTTTTTTTGGAGCCCCACCGCACTGTTGTCGTGCTGGGAGCGGGGTGTTGCCAAGTGGGAGACGGGAAACTTTTTCCCCCCCCCCCCCCCCCCACACAACACAATACACACACCCCTAAAAATCTTTTTTTCAATGGAATTGTTTTTCCCCCCTGTATTTGGAACCGTGGGAATTTTTGTTGTCATGGCAACGCCCGGGTTGGGTGGTAGGGCGACGCGTGCTCGAAGAAAAAAAGGATTCAAAAGTAGTCCTACTTTAAACCAGTTTTTCATACAGTGACTTCTACTTTTCCCCGTGCTTTTGCCGATGTCCAGTGATTTTCTTTCCACTTTTTCCGGGGGATTTTCCCTGTTAAACCCCCGACTGGCACCTTCCGCTCGAGGCGTCAAGGTATAGCAAAGCAACTGGGGGCTTCTGTTGAGTCACAAAATCAAAACCCTCTTTTCCCATGCTCACCTCGTAAGGAGCAACCCCGGGAGTTTTTCCCTCGGGGGAAAGTCGAGACCCAAGGGAGGGGGTCAAACGGGTCACCTCCCTGTCGGGGGGGTAAATCCCGCCCAGGACATCACCTCCTCCTGAGTTTTGGAGCGCACGACAAAGGGTGAACCTCCGTAGGGGAAACGCAGAGAGGAGGCTGTCGGGCGGGAGGCCCCCGTGGGGGAAAAGAGCTAGACAGGCGAACCCTTGCGTAGGGAAGAGCGCAGAGAGGAGGTGTCGGGCGGAGGCCCCCGTTGGGGAAAGGCTAAACAGGCAGGAAGCCTCTTTGGGAAGAGCGCAAGGGGGAGGCTGTAGGCGGGAAGCCCTCCGAGGGAGGAGCTAGAAGGGGGGAAGCTCTGCGTAGGGAAAGGCTCCCTCCGAAAAAGGGAAAAAGCTGGGTTTGGATGGGGGCCGCGTAGGGGAAAAGATGGAACAACTTCAACGGACCCCCGTCTGTAAACCAGGGGGTGATCGACAGGCCAGTGAAGAGTTAGAGGCCCAAAAATTTAAAACTTCCAAATTTTTAACTAAGGGGGACTTGATTGTTCTTGAGCATTTTGACAAAGTTGTAGTTCAAACCAATTTTTGAGGAAAAAAAAGGCCATGCACCTTTTTTTGGATTACTGGTGCTGAAGGGAGTGGTGCTCACTCTAAATGAAAGGGGCATCTTTGCAACGCAGTTGGGCCCGGTAAGCGTTCCACCTTACCCCGAAACGTAAGGAGGAAGTTTAGGTCCATGAAAAAGAACAACGAGAGACCTTCGTGCGTTTGGGATGGGGGCGCAAAAAGCTGGGTCTGGCGTCGTTGCTAACTGGGCTGGAGGATCTGATTCTCATGAACAGCTTTCCCCAAAATTGTGTCCCCAGATTGAGGTTCTGTGGAACAGACCTCAGGATTTCGCGGCTGCGATTCACACCGCTGAGGTGCTTGCTGAAACTCGCAGAGCTTATGGGCACACCCGATACGACAGGGAAGCCCTCCACAGGATTTAGGGCAATAAAGGGGCCGACGACTGCTATGGGGGAACAAAGGGAGGAGTTCACGGGGGCCTCAGCACCCCGACGTGTTTTCTTTTTGGCGCCGGCCACATTAGGAAGATTGCCCAAAGCCGCCGGCAATGGGGGGTAGTCCTTTCCAGGTCCTCGTGCCTCGGTAAAAGGGGTTCCATCCCAGCTTCTGGGGTGCGGAGGCCCCGTGTTTCTTTCTGGTTTGGGTTTTTCCTTGGTCGACACCATCAGGGATTCGGGGAGCATCAACGTCTTTGTGGGTAAGGATTTGGGTTTTTCCTAGGGCCCGGCGGGGCGCTAGAAAGATGTGTGCGGGTTGGAGGCTGGTTTTAACTCCACCCGCCTTTTTTTCTCATTTCTACTCCACCCCCCACTTTTTGGGGAAGTTGGCCATCGCGGGGGAGCACCCCGTATTCCCTTCTTATAGGGGAAAACTACACCTTTGCGGGCGGACCCGTCCCTCCCTTTTACGGATTGCCCGTTCCGGGTGTGTGGGAGTTCCACACGCGCCAAAGCTAAGAAGCAGGAACAGGAATTGCGTCCCGTTTTTGCACCGTCTCGACGGGTTTTTGGCGAGAGCGATCCAGCACCATGTCCTCTTCAGGCCCGGACTTGGATGCCAAAGCCTGCGACAACTGGTGGATCGTTCCCTCACTGCCCAAAACCCAAAGGGGGGTTTGAGCTCCACAAAGGGGGGCTCTTTAGGGTTTTCACTCAGGCAATAGGGGGGCCAAGCAGCTATCTTCCCCAAAAAACTTTAGAGAATCTGTTCTCCGGCGGCCCACGATTCCCCCCCTGGCAGGTCATATGGGCTCCAAGCGGACTCCGACGAGTAAAACGGATTCTTTTGGCCGGGGTAACTCACAGGTTTTGGGAGTACTGCCGCAGTTTCGATGTCGCCAACGGGCAACGCCAAGGGGGCTTTGGGGGTGTTCCCCTGGGATCAGTCCAGGTTTTGGGGGGCCTTTTTGCAAGGTCGGTGTCGACCTGGGGGGACCCATCAAACCCCCACCGATCTGGTCACCTACTTTGGTAGCGGAACTCTGTGACTCGCCCAAGGCTGCCCCCCTTAGGACTTCGTAAACCCCTATTTTCTGAAGCTCTCCCCAATTTGGGACGCCATGGCGTGCCCGGAAAAAAGCCCGGCCAAGTTTGTACTGGGGAAACGATCATCACTCTCCATACCTGACCGGTCCGGCCATTCAGTCGTTCGCCATGGTTTTGGATGGGGTCAGATCATCTTCCTTTTTTCCATATCAAGGGTTCCAGCAATACGGATGCTGACTTTTCGCCGAGCTCCGAGACACCATTTGGGGAAATCATCAAGGGGGAATTCCCCCTCAAAAGAGTTATATCCCCCTTTTGGGCCTTATCAGGTGTAGGACAGTTTTCACTTCAGTGAAGTTAACGTATGAATCACCAAAGGGTTTGGGTTGTTATTTTCATTGTTTTAAGGTTTTCTTAGTTGTTTGAAAATTAGAAAAGTATTTCCCCCGTGGAATTTTATCGTGGAATGTTTGTTTTGGAGTTGTCGACTCTGTCGGGCACAAGGGTTTTGGGTTTGGGCCCCCTTGTGTGAATTTGCACATGGTCAAGGTTTTTAAAAGGGGACTGTACTCAGAAAAACAGATGCTTTTTTAAGGGGGGTTTGTCACGGGGTTTGTTTCGAGGCCTATGACGATTGACCCCATAGGGGGGTGGAATGTTTATTTGGGGTTTTGTCGTCGTATTTTCGTATATCCGTCCCTTAATGGATTTTTGTTGGGGGGTTTTTACCTTTGGGGTAGTTAGCTCGGTTGGTTTACTTTCTCTTCCCTTTTCTAATTCCACTGCCCGGGAATTAAACCTGCAGGTTTTACGGGGTGGGGGGTATCTTTTTCTTGGACTGGGTGTCTATCGGCCTCTCACCTGTCCCCTTTTTACCTGCCCCACGTCAAGGTTCCTCTTAGGGGTTGAGGGATTCTCACCGGACGTACGTGGCTTTTGGCCCCCCATCGCTGAGGCAGGTTTTTCTCTTTATCGAGCGGGAAAATGTCTTGGGACGCCTGCTCCTCCTGGGGCTTCCCTTTTTCGAAGGACTCGGTACTTCATTTTCCCACAGTTGGCCGTAGGAAGAACATCACTTCATCTTTTTCCCCATCTGCGTGCTGTCCCTCGACTGGACAGAGGGGGGAGAGGGTCTTTGACCCGCCCCTTTTTTGGGGCCCCAGGGAGCTGTAGCACATTTCGTGGTTTATTTGTTGTTGTGTTTTTTTTTATGTTAGCCGGGGTAATTTTTCTCTTTTTCGCAATTGTTTTTGGTTTTCAAAATTAAAAAGAAAATTGTTTGGACCCATTTTTCTGGTTTTTTTCAATCTTTAACCGGGGAACAAAATTATATCTTTAAAATCTTTCTCCTTTTTAATGCATTTGGGGGACGGGAGCGGCGGGGGGGGGAGAAACTGGGATTCGGGTTGGTACTTCTTGGCTCGCTCGTCCCCCCGCACATTCGCCCGACCCCTTAAACTTCGGCCACCGTTGTTTGTGTGTGCAAGGGAACGAGTTTTATGTTCGCGAGGTGCGACGCATGATTTGCGTTTTGGAAAGCGTGGTTGGGATTTGTGTTATTTTTTAAGGTTGCTATAAAATTGGGGAAAATTTTCCATTGAATTATTTAATTTTTAAATGGGTGGCGGATTTTAAAACCCCTGGTTCCTTTAGTCGTTTTCCAAGGGAAGGAAAATGTTAAATGTGGGTGAGAGAAGGAAGAAGATAATTTACATTTGTCTTTTAACCTTTAATTTAAGCAGGGGTCTTTCCGCTTCGTATGGAAGACTTTAACAAAATCCTGATTTGGTTTGTTTGCTGTGTTACCGGGCTGGGGTTGAGCTGGTGTTTTGGTGGTTTAAGACCCCCCTCGCCCATCTCGAGTGGCTGTTAGGGTTTAACGGCAGGGCAGACTGTATGACTGCGGGGGGGGCCAGTACCGTCTTTCTACTTTCCTTCCCAGTACCTTTTCGCCCTCCCGGAGAAATTCACCCGAGCACACACTGGGTTGGGGGCCCCGACGGGTTTGGGGCTGCCCCCGGTTGGTAACCCACGGTTGGGGGCCGCGCCGGTTTTGGGAACGGCACTGTTGGGGCCACGCACGGGGGGACCACGCACGGTTGAGGGGCCCCGACTGGTGGAAAAGCCCTGGCTTGGCTGGGCGGGCCGATCCCTCTAGGACCTCCGCAAAAACGCCCCGCCCCCGGACGCCCTCCCCGTCGTTTGTGCGTGCAAGGGTGTCGGCCTTGAACAACTCTCTTTAAAACCGAACCGTTTGGGCACCCAAAGGGGGACAGGGTTGCTCCCGAGACTTTTAAGAGGGAGGAGTGGGCACTGCATGACAAAAGGGAGGGTTGGAATTAATTTAATGATTTTGATTGGTTGTCATGTATTGAGGGTGTTTGATTGTGATTTTGGGATGTTTGCGCGTTCGAATTCTTGATGCGATTGTGCATGGTGCTGCGTTGAAATATTTTTTGTGTTTTCTGTGTTGATGTGAATAAAGGGGTTTTTGTAACGTAAACCTTCTGTGTGTCCCGTGCGAGGCGTGGAGGTCAGTGCTCCCTTCACTCCCCTCAAACCCACCTTCAGGGGTGACCTCCAGGGGTCGGTGGAAATCAGCATATTCTTTCTTCAACACTACAACTTTCCTTTTCCCAATCATAACACTACAAATTCCCCTTTTTCCCGGGTCATAACACTACAAAAAATCCCTTTTCCGGGAATCATAACAAGCAACATCCCTTTTCCCGGAAAACACAAAACACACAAAAATTTTAATATAAACCTTTTCCGAATTAGTTTTCCAAATTGGGGAAAAAAAATTTCCCCCTGGACCCTCTTTAATAAACCCTTAATACAATTCATTCACACAAATAAGGGTACTTTTCTCAAACTATAAATGCATTAAAAATTTCATTTTTTTTTCTTGTAAAACGACGAATGTTCATTTCATTTCATATAATCACCAGATTTAAAAGGGACTTTTTAAAAAGTTCATCTACTTCAATATATGTGGGAAAGATTTTCCCCAACTCTTGTTTCCAATACACAATGTTCAATATTTACAAGAGCGATTAAAAAACCCCACCACATCAAAAATAAAAAGAAGTCTTGTCGCCACTTCTGGGGGGCTTTTATCCAGGCATCAAAACTCTTTCCCCCCTTTTCGCAAAGCTACTAAACCACATTGGAATAAGTAACTTTTTTTTCATCAGAAGTTCATATCTAGTTAAGTTTCCCGAAAAACCACCCCGTCGAAGGGTTTTGCGTCGCGGGCTCCCGAGGGGGGGGGCGTGGGTTTTTAAACCCATTAAGTCATGGGGTTTTTCTCCCCCACCGCTCTACCCAGAGTTGATTTGCTGCGGACTCCGTTGGGGAAAACTGGGGCCAAAACAGCCCGGGTTTTACCACTTAATGGCCGTTTTTGGAGGGTTTCTCAAAATTTCCAGCCAACCTGCAGGGCCTGTACCCAGGGTGTTGACGGGGAAAATTTGAAAGCAAGGTAGAAAACACCCTTCTTTAGTCCCCAGACTGAAATGGAAATCCTAGCATCATCTTTAAACCCATTCTCATTTATCAGTATAAAAAAAAGTCTGTGGCCCTTTATCCTCTTCAGGGGACCAATTTTGATTCTTCTCCATCGGGCTTTGGTTGGGTTTTTCCCTCGGGGTCACTGGTATCGGGGAGTCCCCGGGGCTGTTTTGGACGACTGGTGGCGCCCTCCAGAGGGAGAGCTCACTCACGCCTGCCTGCGACAAGCAATTTTTTGATCAGTAGGGGGTTTGTAGGGGGTTCCTGCGATTTTTGATTTAGAACAGGCGCCACTGAACACCACCAAGTGACTCGGCAGCAGGCATGTCTCCTCGGGGGGGTTGACTGACTGTCCCTGTGGATTGCTGGGCCGGGGGCCAGCGGGCTACGGGGTTGGGCTGTGGAAGGGGGGGTTTGGAAAGAGTGGCGAAGGTGCACTGCCTCAGGGGGCGAGGTTGGGACGGCAAAAAAAAAAGTCACAGAGTAAGGAAAAAAAAATTTTTTTCCCCCCTGAAAGCATTCCTTTAACACCACTTCACTATTCAGTTTTCCCAAACAATTTGTTTGCTACCCCCATCAAGTCATAGGATAACAGAACACAAAAATACTTTTTTTTTTAAAAGAAACCTTCACAGTGCTAAGTGTTTTCCTACACTCAAGAAAAAATTCGTTTATATACCTAGCATTTGTTCTTGCACCACACACTCTACCTCCTGGGCGTCCAATCTGGGTTGGGGGTTTCTCGGATTCTTTCCATGGGATGAACTACAAGTAAGGTCTGCACACACAGTCTGCGACGCACTCTGTCCAAGCCGAGCTTGCAGCTTTCCTCAGAGGGTCAAGCAGCTGGTACATCTGTCTTTCTGTCATGTCCACCTCCGGGCCCAGCAGTGGTACTGTCAAAA
>JAFLJL010008392.1:32253-37253 GCA_018398815.1 Conus ventricosus
TTGACTGTTTTTAAAATGATGTACTTTAATATGCTTTACACAATACGCACAAGAGGGCTTTGGGAAGTGGGGGGAAAGGGAGGAATGCAGGATGCCTGAACTTTTTTACTCTTTTCGATGTGAAATTGATACATTTCAGACAAATTTTTGTGACTCTCTTTGTTCGACACGCGCCATTCTAAAAATCACATAAGTTTGCGCTTTTCAGACACACACACACACACGCACACACACAAAATACACACACACACACACACAAACACCAACACCACACATACACCACGCAAACAAAACCACACACACACATACATTACACCACGCAACCCACCCCCACACACACACACACCAACTACACACACACCACGAAACACACACACAACACACACACCAACACACACCCCACACACCACACACGTTCCCCCATCCGTCCTCAATCAGGGCAAACAACCTATCGCCCGCCGCGCAGGTGCCGTTACTATACTGTCTAATCACCAGCAGCGCAGCACAGCTGTACAGATGCAAACCCTACCATTTGGCCTTACTTGCGCTGTCGACGACGATTCGGAAGAGAGAGAGCCTGGCTGAGATTGAAATAGCTGACTCCACGGCCCCGAGACTCAACCCCCTCCCCTCCCCCCCCCCCTCCCCCTCCCCCCACTCCTTTCCTTTTCCTTTTCCTCCCTCCCCCCCCCCCCCCCCCCCCCCCCCCCCCCCCCCCCCCCCCCCGCCTCTTTCCTTCTATCACTCCTCCCCGCCTCCCATATCTCTTTCGCGTGTCTACGCCCGGGCAGTGACCTTTGCCGCAGGTTTAAGTCTTGCCAGTCACGTACATGGGTTGGAAAAACCCTCCTCATACACACACACACACACTCACACACACGGGAGGGTTGAGGTTGAGGTTGGTGCTGTCTTCTCTCTGGGCCTTTCTCACACCCTGTCATGCCGCCACTACCGCCGGGGTGCTAGAGTTTCCGCAGGCCGCTAATTTCAGGGGAGGAAAATATCTGACGACGCCCTTGGCTTGCTCTCTCTCTCTCTCTCTCTCTCTTCACTCTCTCTCTCTCTCTCTCTCTCTCTCTGTGAAAGTTTGGATGCTCTGTGTGTGTGTGTGTGTGTGTGTGTGTGTGTGTGTGTGTGTGTGAAAATTTGGATGCTCTCTTCTCTCTCTCTCCTCTCCCCTTTTCCTCTCTCCCCCTCTCTCCTCTCTCTCTTCCTCTCTCTCTGTAGTTTTGTAAGGGCAGCAAAATATCTGACATTGTCGTGCACTCCCAGATACATGTATATATTTTAAAATATATATATATATATATATATATATATATATATAATAAAATATATATATATATATATAATATATATATATATAAATATATATATATATATAAAATATTATATATATATATATATATATTCAATTATAATAAGCAAAGCTTGCACGTTCATTCAGTTGCTGGAATGGTGCTCGTACTTATCCTTGGAATTCATTAGTTTATTATAATTGAATATATGATATATATATATATATATATATATATATATAAATATATATATATATATATATATATATATATATATATATATATATATATATATATATACGGCGGAAAATGGAGCTGCTATATGTCGCCTATGTAGTTCAGCAATGTGGATGAAATTCATTTTGTATTTAGCTGTCCAGTGTTAAATGACCTAAGACGTAAATTTATTCCATCAAAATTTTATTGTAGACCATCTAGTTTTCGTTTAGTATTGCTATTGTCAACAAACAATGAAAACACAATAAGAAGTTTTGCAATTTTTCTGTATAAATCATTTCAACGTATTAGAGCCTTTTCTCAATAAGGCAAGCAGCATGAACATGTTTGTACATTTTACATAGTTTCAGTGAACTGATCATTTTGATTTTAATATTCTTATTGTTGTTTACATCTCATAGATTTGACCCCCATTCCATTCATTCATTCATTATCTCTCTTATGAGTCTGTCTGTCTGTTTGTCTGCCTGTCTGTCTGTCTCCCCCTCCCTCTCCCTGTCTCGTATGAGTCTGTCCGTCTGTCTGTCTTTTCTGATATTTAATATTTCTCGTGGGGGAGGGTGTTGGTTGTGGGTGTGTGTGTGTGTGTGTGTGTGTGTGTGTGTGTGTGTGTGTGTGTGTGTGTGTGTGTGTGTGTGTGTGTGGCGCGCGCGCGCGTGCGCGCGTGTGTGTGTGTGTGTGTGTGTGTGTGTCGTACGTACATACTGTCCCACACACACCTCGCGCGTGCACACACACACACACACACACACACACACACACACACACACACACACACACACACACACACACACACACACACACACACACTCATGACCGCCGACCATATGTTTATCATTCTTCCTGCTTCATTAAGTTTCGTTCTGTTTGCATTGATTTATGCTCAAGAAGTATTCTTCAGCGCTCCACAGCATCTACTTAATAAGTTACAAAGTGTAGACTGCAAAGCATATAAACTTGCTCTTGGAGTTCCCCACATACCTGCAACATTGGGACATACTATGAACTTGGAATTTTACCTTTGAACGAGTTTCGAAAAGTGTCCTCCACCAAATTTGTTTTAAAGAACCTTCACAAAAAAAGTTTCTGTACAAATGAAGTATCTCTAAATTCAGATACAGATTTTGCTAAAAGAGCAAAAGACATAAAATCAGCAAAATCTGTTCAGTCATACACATCTACTCTTCTGAAAAAAACAAACATAAACCAAAGTAAAATAGCTGTCAATCCGTCCTCTCCACCCATTCCCAAATGGGAACAAACCAAAGCAAATTATGACACAAACTATACTGAACTGAACAAAAACGATCCACCATATCTTTTAAAAAATTATGTAAATTCTTATTTGGAAGATCAATATAAGGATCATCTGCAAATTTTTACAGATGGTTCAGTGTTAGAAGACCATAGAGCAGGAGCAGCTTTTATAATACCAAAATTAAAAGAGAGGAATTATATCATCTTGGCAAACACTTGTCAATATTTACTGCAGAATTAGTTGCTGTTCTAATGTCCCTAAAGTATGTTTTAAAGTCTTCCATAGAAAATTGTCAACTTTATTGTGCAGTGATTCAAAGTCAGCCCTTTCTGCCTTACAGTCTCTAAATCCAAAGATCCGCTGTGAGACTATTACAGAAATTAATTACGTGACACATCTCCTATCGATGAAAAGAATAAATGTGACTTTCTGTTGGTGCTCTCACATTGTGGAATTTCAACAAATGAGAAAGTTGATCAAGCTGCTCGGAGAGCAGCTCGCAACATTGAAGAACGACTACTCTGAACATTCCGCTAGACCTATCAGAATGTTATACTTTAATTACTAGAGCATCCTTTAACAGTTTCAAGAGGTTATTGGAAGACACAGATAGCCAATATTATCACAATTGTATACAGCCAAATCCCGAACATCCACCCAAAACTCAATTAGACAAATTTGAAAATACGACATCTAGAGAGGTAGTAACTTTAATTCATGGGAAATGCGCTTAAAATTCACTCGAACCAAATACAGTATAAATGTAACATACATGTGTGGGGAAACTCTCAGTGTACGTCACCTGCTACTAGACTGTCCAAGAGTAAAGAATACAGTGCTCAAAGCTGGTTCTAATATTTCACAAAATATACTCAGAGGCATAAAAAACGCGAAAAATATAGAGACAGTGCACGATTGTTCACATTGTGAACAGGACGTAAGCAATGCGTTGGCACGTGCAACATTAGCAGTACGTGGTGTCTTGGCCGGGTTTTAACCTCGTAACAGTGGGTGAATGTTGCCCGGGTCAGCGTTTTTGGCACGAGGATGCATTTGCCATGTGGACTACCTAGCGCCACGTGCATCAATGTGAATTGCAACTCAATGTGGCCCCCATTGTGGGGCTATAAATTTCCAAACCCCAAAAAGTCAAATCATCCCTTCCAGAGGCGCCAACATAATGCCGAGACTTTCTCGTCAAGATCGTTGCATAGCAATGGGGCAACTGCAGGCCGGGGTTCCAATGAGGCAGGTCGCTATCGCATTCGGAGTCCACATTTCCACCGTCTATCGCCTTCTGGACCGCTTTCAAGCAAGAAACACCACTGATGACAGACCGAGGAGCGGCAGACCGAGGGTCACCACAGCAGCCCAAGACCGCCATCTTCTTCGTCAGCATCGACGGAGCCTTACCAAACCGCTGCCAACACAGCCAGGAACACCGTCGGCAACCATGGCAGGCCAATCAGCAACAGGACCGTGCGTCGCTGACTGAACACAGTTGGTCTCCAATGCAGGCGTCCAGCCCGGCGACCTATCCTGACACTCCAGCATCGCCAGAACCGTCTGCAGTGGGCACAGATCCACGTGCATTGGCGCCATGGGGACTGGGGCCGAGTCCTCTTCAGTGATGAAAGCCGGTTCTGCGTCGACCCAGCGAATGGCCGCATCCGGATCTGAGAAGAGCGGGGGAACGCTTCACGGATGCCAACATCACCGAAAGGGACCCATGGGGTGGTGAAAGCATCATGATCGGGGGGGCTATCGGCATAAATCGCCGTTTTGGGGCCAGCATCTTCCAGAATGTGGGTCCAGGACGTGGTAACGGGTCACTGCTGTTCATTACATCGACCAAGTTCTGAGGCCCCACTCCTGCCGCATTTCCAGCGGAAATCCACAGAACCTGTTTCAGCAGGACAACGCAAGGCCGCACACTGCCCGTGCTACGCAGAACTTCCTGAGGCAGAACAACATCAATCTGTTTGCCTCACCCAGCCGTTCTCCCGACCTAACCCAATAGAGCATTTCTGGGATGCCCTTCAGAGGCAGTTGAACCAGCTCAACCCCAGACCCCAGACAGCAGCTCAGCTTGCTGTTGCTGTGGGCCAGGTGTGGTGGCAAGTCCCCCAGAGGCAGACCAACACTCTGGTGCGCTCGATGTACCGCAGGTGCACAGCTGTGATCAATGCTCGAGGTGGTCGCACCAG
>JAFLJL010008392.1:42253-59753 GCA_018398815.1 Conus ventricosus
CTGTCTGTTTCTTCTTCTACCACCTGTTTCTAATTTCCTAAGCTTTTTTTCCCCTTGCATCCACAACCTCTAGCTACTTAATCCAACCTTTTTTCTACTTCCATTGCCTTTTTTTTTACTTTTACTTTCCCCGAACTTTTTTTCTAGCCTTTCCACCCCTACTTTCTTGTGTTTTCCACAACATTTGTTGTTGTTGTTGTTTTAGCTTTTTCTGCTTTTTCTTTACTCTCCTATTTTCTGTACATTCTTCGTTTTCTCTTCTTTCTATCAGTTGTCCTCCCTTTTTAAGACTTTCGCCTGTCTCTGTATACCACCCCCCCCCCTCCCACCTGTCCCACTTTGTACCCTCTTTATCTTTTACCCCCTCCCCCACCCCCACCCCCACTCCCCTCAACCTTTTCTTTCGACGTTCCCCAACCTTTTCTGTTTTCGTTCTGTTTTCTTTCATTCTATCTTATGTTCTTATTTATTTTCTACTTTGAACTCTCTTTCCTTACTTCCTGCAGCGTCGCCCAGTCGATCAGCTAGATCCACACTCTCAGAGACGCATTCGCCGAGTGGATGGATGGAACCAGACTGTGTGGTTCCAGTCTTTTCATTTGAGCCCCTAGCACGCTCCAGCTGTGGTCAGGGCCCAGCCTGGACCAAACAATGCCACACAGGAAGACCTGTGATGAGAATGGAACCCTCGACCTGCCGGCCCACAAGGATATGACACTGAACACTGTACCAAGGCGGCTGATCATTGACCGTCAGTGTGTGTGTGTTGTGTGTGTGTGTGTGTGTGTGTGTGTGTGTGTGTGTGTGTGTATGTGTGTGTGTGTGTGTGTGTGTGTGTGTGAGTGAGCAAGAGAGAGAGAGAGAGAGACAGAGAGAGAGAGAGAGAGAGACAGACAGACAGACAGACAGACAGACAGACAGTGAGACAGACAGACAGACAGACTCATAAAAGAGGCAGGGAGGGAGGATAGAGACAGACATACAGACACTCCTGAGAGAAGAGAGAGAGAGAGAGAGAGAGAGAGAGAGAGAGAGAGAGAGAGAGAGAGAGAGAGAGAGAGAGAGCGAGAGAGAGAGAGACAGAGACAGAGACAGAGACACAGAGAGAGAGAGAGAGAGAGAGAGAGAGAGAGAGAGAGAGAGAGAGAGAGAGAGAGAGCATCCAAATTTTGACGCATTTCACACACACACACACACACACACACACACACACACACACACACACACACACGCACACACACACACACACACACACACACACACACACAATCCCAAAGTCATTTCCGTACAAGTCCTAATGGTTTATAACGTAGTGTGAAGGGACAGCTTAAACCGTTTTTTTTCCCTAATTTTAAACTTCAAAGTCGAGTCTCTGCCTTACCCTTCTTTTTCAGTAGATTATGTGTGTTCTGTTCGTATATAACATGCGTGTGTTTATTTGTTTATCTGAGAATTAAACATGAGTTGTGTGTGTGTGTGTGGTGTGTGTGTGTGTGTGTGTGTGTGTGTGTGTGTGTGTTGTGTGTGTGTGTGTGTGTGTGTGTGTGTGTGTGTGTGTGTGTGTGTGTGTACACACGTGCGAACAAGCGTGCGCGCGCGCGTGTGTGTGTGTTCTTATCGTTGACCGGAGCGACATATTGACACCCTTCTCAGTGTCAAGTTGTGTTTAAATAAGACAATGCAACTGGGTTTTTTTTGTTTGTGTGTTTGTTTGTTTTTAATTTGAACTGGAATTCAACGTTATCCTGTTAAGTGGGCCAACCAGGTGTTCATTATCACAGCTGTCTCTGTCAGCCTACTTTCCTTCTTTTTTCGTCGTAGCACCAAGGACAGCCATCCCTAACAAATGTGTGAGAGTGGAGAGGGGGTAGAGGGATGGAGGAGGGCAGAAGTATGGTTGAAAAGGTGGTGTGTGTGTGTGTGTGTGTGTGTGTGTGTGTGTGTGTGTGTGTGTGTGTGTGTGTGCGTGTGTGTGTGTGTGTGCGTGTCTGTGTGTGTGCGCGTGCGTGTGTGTGCGTGTGTGTGGTGTGTGTGGTGTGTGTGCGCGCGCACGTGCGCGCGCGTGTGTGTGTGTGTATGTGTGTGTGTGTGTGTTTGGCCAGTGTTCACATGGTCTTCCTTTGTCAGTTGAAACGGTTCAGTTCATTTTGAGACATTCCCCTCACCGAATGATGTTTATCTTGCATACATGGCATGCTGGGTTTTTTTGTAGGTGTGTTCTCCCCCCCCCCACCCCCCACCCCACCCCCACCCCTTTGTGAGAGGTGAGACTTACCTTGCTATACCATTGGGTCTGAAGTCAGTTTGGGGGGAAGAACAGAGCTTTGGAAGAGATCTTTTCTACTTCTTCCTCCTCTCTTACAACTATTCTTCTTCTTCATTGTGTTTGTCCTTGTTCTCGCTTACACTGTTTTTCCTCTACTTGTTTGTCTTCTACTTTTGTCTGATAGTCTTCTTCTTTATTGTCGTATTATTCTTTATTAACTTCTTCTTGTTTTTCGTGTTCTTGTTCTTCTTGTCCTTCTGTTCTTGTACTTGTTCTTGTTGTTGTTGTTGTTGTTGTTCTTCTTCTTCTTCAATATTTTCTGAAATCTGCATTTTTTTTTCAGGGGCATTATTACAAATGTGAAGGCTTTATCATGTGAAACAGATACGGTACGTCCATTTGTAATCACCAACGCTGTCGGTTTTTGAACGGGGCGTCGTCTTCGTTTTAATCAGGCGATTGTGAAGCCTTGTACCATTGCGCACTTGAGTTTTGACAATGGAACCGCTTCGTTTCTTCAATCACGTGTGAAGTGGCACTATCGTTCTTAGACATCCCTGACTCACACTGGACCAAACTGCCCTCAAAGTGAGTAATCTGACAACGCTGACACATCAGGGAAGATGACTATGGCGAGTCCTTGACTATCCGTGGATGACACTTGTCTACGGCTGCCGATCACCAGACAACACAAACAAGACTTGAATCTCTTTGGACAGGACGGAAGATATTCAAATTCAAAGTCAGCCATCCTTGGACTTGATAGTAATGTAATCTGTATTTTTCTATGACCATATCTGAACATTTCTGTAAAGTATACATTTGTTGCCATTTTCAAAGGCACGGCATCATTCATTCTGGTAGTTTTGCCGAGTGAATCAATAATACTTTTACAAATCAAATATAGAGAGTCAAAACTTTGAGTATACTTTATACAATCAACCCCATTTTCAGCCATAAGATTAGTTATGTTCCAAACACACGGCGTTTTATTTTCACCCAACTGCACACTTGTTTCTGGGCAACTGGAGGTGACTACAGTTATCTACCTTTCAGCCATCTTTCTTTTGGGAATCAAATCTACCACGGGAGTTGAAACGGACGATCTCATTGAGCTTGAACTCGGAAAAAGCTTGGTTCATGTTTGATACACAGTTAATCCTGAGGTCTAAATTGGAGTGTTTGGTGTGTGTGTGTGTGTGTGTGTGTGTGTGTGTGTGTGTGTGTGCGTGCGTGCGTGCGTGCGTGCGTGCGTGCGTGCGTGCGTGCGTGCGTGCGTGCGTGTGTGGGTGTGTGTGTGTGTGTGTGTGTGTGTGTGTGTGTGTGTGTGTGACGCATTGCATATGGAGGGAGAAAGTTTTGTCACTGTTCGGATGGGCCTACACGCAGCATTCTGAGGCCTACATGGATACATGTGATGCAATGTTATAACTGATACATGTGATGCAATGTTATAACTGATACATGTGATGCAATGTTATAACTGATACATGTGATGCAATGTTATAACTGATACATGTGATGCAATGTTTATAACTGATACATGTGATGCAATGTTATAACTGATACATGTGATGCAATGTAATAACTGATACATGTGATGCAATGTAATAACTGATACATGTGATGCAATGTAATAACTGATACATGTGATGCAATGTTATAACTGATACATGTGATGCAATGTTATAACTGATACATGTGATGCAATGTTATAACTGATACATGTGATGCAATTTCATAACTGATACATGTGATGCAATTTCATAACTGATACATGTGATGCAATGTTTATAACTGATGCATGTGATGCAATGTTATAACTGATACATGTGATGCAATGTTATAACTGATACATGTGATGCAATGTTATAACTGATACATGTGATGCAATTTCATAACTGATACATGTGATGCAATGTTATAACTGATACATGTGATGCAATGTTATAACTGATACATGTGATGCAATGTTATAACTGATACATGTGATGCAATGTTATAACTGATACATGTGATGCAATGTCATAACTGATATCTGTGAAGCAGTTTTATCATTGATGAACGTAATGCAGTGTGATAATTGACGTTTTTAATGCAATATTAAAATTAATGCATGAAATGCAGCGTTGTATTTGATATTTGTGACGCAATATTAAAATTAATGCATGTAATGCAGTGTGATAATTGACGTTTGTAATCCAATATTAAAATTAATGCATTTAATGCAGTGTGATAATTGACGTTTGTAATGCAATATTAAAATTAATGCATGTAATGCAGTGTTGTATTTGATATTGTGACGCAGTGTTAAAATTAATGCGTGTAATGCAATGTCGTGATTGACGTTTGTGATGAAAGTTTGAAATTAATGCATGTAATGTAGTGTTGTTATTGATGTTTGTGATACAATGTTTTAGTAAAATTAATGCATGTGATACCGTGTTGTAATTGATCGGTGTGATGCAGTGTTAAAATTAATGCATGCAATGCAGTATTGTAATTGATATTTATGTTGCATTGTTAAATAACATTAATCCAAGCGACGCAGTGTTGTAATTGATATTTGTGATGTAGCAGTGTTAAAATTAATGCATGTGATGCAATGTTACAATTGATGCAGTATTATGATTGATATTTGTGATGCATTGTTATGTTAAAATCAATGCATGTAATGCAGTATTGTGACTGATATTTGTGATGCAATATTAAATAAAATTAATGCATGTGATGCGGTGTTGCAATTGATGCATGTGGAGCAATGTTATATTCATAGACAGTTTTGGTCAGTGATCGATATATTATGCTGAGCACTGAGGCCTGCGTTGAAGTATTTGGTGTCGCATATATGCGGAATCGCCCTCAGCTCCGTCATTGTCCTGAAAAGAGGTTCAATACCCAGAAGACTGATTATGGCTGCCTGTTTTGGTGAGCTGATCCAAAAGGACCCTACACCATTCTCTCCCTTTACGAAATGCATTTAGTGACCTACCATCTGTTTTGGAGGGTGGAAAAATTGAGTGACCGCCAAGACTCCAGGTGGGAAACACAAAGAATGACACAAACAAACAAATGAACAACTTATAAATACTAACAATTAATAAACCAATATAGAAACACAGAGAGAGAGAGAGAGAGAGAGAGAGAGAGAGAGAGAGAGAGAGAGAGAGAGAGAGAGAGAGAGAGAGAGGAGAGAGAGAGAGAGGGAGCGAAACAGAAGTCTTTCAGCAATTCATCCATTTATGATAGAACAGACAGGCAAGTACAATGCACTTCAAAATTTAGTTTTCCAACAGAACTGGGGGGGGGGGGGGGGGGGGGGGGGGGGGGGGGGGGGGGGGGGGGGGGTGGGGAAAAGAAAGTAGGTTGAAGATTCCCCAAAGAAAGAAAAGAAGACTAAAAAAACAAACAAACACACAAACGAACAAACAAACGAACAAACAAACAAAACATCAAAACAACGACAAAAGCTAGCCGACATCTGTCTCATCAAGACGCATGAGCATGTATAAGGTGGATGGCTGGATGGGTTTTGCCCAGTGCTGTTCAGACAACGGGCGGGTCAAATTAATCTTCAGGCCGCCGAGTGCCGCCATCATCCCCCACGCACATACTACTGTCTGCCTGCCCTGCCACTAATGGGATTGGCGAGCTGCTTCTGACTGAGGATGGGCTAATCTGCTTCTGAGAGGGGCGTGTTGGTATGCGCATTCAGTGTGGGTGGGGATGGGGGGTGGGTGGGGTGATGGGACTAATATCGTGGGCTTGTACTAAAGGCGATAGGTTCTGGGAAAAGCTGTGATTCTGTTGTTTTTGTGACAGGGGGGAAAAGCTGGCAATTTTGGAATCTAGTTCAGTGATTCGTCGTTGTTATTCTCATCATCATCATCATCGTCGTCGTCGTCGTCGTCGTTATCGTCATCGTCATTATCATCATCATCATCATCATCATCGTCGTCATCATCATCATCATCATCATCATCGTCGTCGTCATCATCATCATCGTCGTCGTGGTCATCGTCGTTATCGTCGTCGTCGTCGTCGTCCTCCTCCTCCTCCTCCTTCTCCTACTCCTCACTATGATCATCATCGTCGTCGTCATCATCATCATCGTCGTCGTGGTCATCGTCGTTATCGTCGTCGTTATCGTCGTCGTCGTCGTCGTCCCTCCCTCCTCCTCCTCCTTCTCCTACTCCTCATTATGATCATCATTGTCGTTGTCGTCTTTTTCATGTAATTCTTCTGAATTTTTATCAATTCATACATATATATATATATATATATATAATTATATATATATATATATATATATATATATATATATATATATATATATATATATATATATATATATATATATAGTCATGAGTCGGCCGAATGTTCTCGAGCATTTAGGCAAATTAAGGGTAGTTTTGCTGTTGTTGAGAGCAAGTCCTTGGGTTCTTCAAGTGTGCGAATTCAGGCATCACCAGAGGGGAATACCCCGAGTCGCATACTGAAGGAGGGAGAGTCACTGGGAAGTGTTTCGCATGGGGCCCAGGGATAGTGGGAAAAAGGGGTTTGCCCACCCCGGGCCCGGGCCCCCCGGGGGGAAAAGGGTGTCCAGGGCCGGGCCACTGGGGGGGGGCTATTCACTGGGTTTCGTTTGGGCCCCGAAGGGAAGGCATCGTGTAAGGGGACCGTCAAAGGGGTAGGTGACCGTTAGCCTGCAAGGGAGAGTCCCGCGCCATTCAGTCGTCCTTTTTTTCTGAGGGAAAGAAAAAGGAAAGGGTGCGGGGCCCATTGGGGTGGGGTTTGGGGGCCTTGGGTTGGTTTTTTTGGGGAGTTTAAATTTCTTTAAGCATCATCATTGGGGGTAGAGAAATCCCCGGCTGTTAGTCAATGGGGGCTTTTGGGGGAAAAGAACATGTGTTTTAATGGAGGGGGATTTCATTTAAACCCCGGAACCAAAAAATCTTGGTTAAGGCTAGCAGCTGTTGTGTGTGGGGTATGTGTAGGGGGGACTAGTGATTCCCTTGCGGAATAAAAATAACTTGGGGGTTTAAATTGGGACAAAACGTGTGAGGGGTTTTGTGCCCCCAGATTTCCCTTGGTTTTAAACCCGTTTAAAAATCGGGTTTCTCTCTTTTTTTAGAATGAAAAATAAAACTGCCTGGAAAAACCGGGAGTGTGGGGGATCCCCTTAAAAGGAAAAATGAACCCCCCTTTTTTGCTAAGGGCCCCAAGAAAATACAAACGTGAAGCAAGGTTAGCTGTCGCCCTCTTGTCTCCTGGGGGGGACGTAAGAAAGTTTGGAAATTTTTCTGTTCCCCCGGAGCCGACGGGCCAGAAAAAATTGTTTTCCCCTGTGGGGACGGTCGAACCCGCAAGATGTTTTTCCCCGCCGTTGGGGGGCCTAAAACAGGGAGCCCGCCAACAAACCCGGGGTGGGGTTTTTGCAGCCAGAGAAACCTGTGGGGGGGAGGCCGGGCAGGGAAGGCCCCCTTTTAGTTGGGGGAGGGGAAGGGAAAGGTGGGTCCGGGAGACTGGTGTGAGGGTGCGAACTCAAGTCGTTGCCAGAGTCCCCCCCCCTGGGGTTTTTGGCCCAAACGGGGGGACACAACAGGTGGCACTTTCCCCTTTGTGGGCGTACAGTGGATGAGAGAAACGCGATTTAACCCAAAGGGAAAGCGGGAAATTTAAAAGGACGGTTTTTTTGCTCTTAAAGGTTTTAAAATTGGGGGAAAAAAGAATGTGGGGAAATTGCTTTCCTGGCTAAGTAAGAATAAAAAGAAGAAAAGGGGATGCGGGTTTTTGAAATTGTCTTTTTCTGTTTACAATTGTTGTATTATACAGATAGTTGTGGGTTTTGTAGTGAGGGGGGGGCTGGGGGTCAATTTTAAAAAAAAGTTGAAAATTTTTTTTTATGAAATGTTAAAAAGGTTTTTCCCCTCACCTTTGTTTCGGGGCCCCCAGTGGGGGACAGATTGGGGGTGCCTTGCGAGGAGCGCATTTTGGTTGTGAAAGCCCTAACTTACTTCGTCCCATTTAACCCCCCCCGCATCCCTTAATATTAAAATCTATTTTTTTAAATTTAAAGAGAGGGAGCGTCGGAGACCCCCTCACCAAAAAATTTGGGGGCTCGTCCGGGAATTTAACAAAATTTGAGCCCCTAAATGATTTTTATTTTTGGGTTTTTTTCAAAATTCAAGGGATTTAAAATTTTTCGTAATTTTGGGGAAAAACCCAGATTTTTTTTTTTTTCCTGGAAAGGGGGGGGGGGGGGGGTTTGTCCCTGTGTTATTGTTTTGAATTTTTTTTTTTTTTTTGACTTTGGGCCCCTTTTATTTTTTAACTTGCTTTGGGTTTGGTTGCTGTTTTAGGTTGATTTTGTGTTGCACAACTTTTGATCGTTATTTACAAGTTGGGTTGGGGGGATATTCGCTTGTTTTTCTTTGGTTTTTATTTTAATACTGGGTTTGAGGGTTTGATTGCTTAAATGTCGGGTGAAGAGGGTGCTGGACAATTGGGGGCCCCCTGAAAAAAAATGGACCTCATAGAAGAAAAGGAAAAAACTTTTGGGGCTAAAAAGGGTCCGGGAAAAATGAAAGGGATTGTAGATGAGAAAACTGGGCCCCCTGGGGAAAAACGGGGGGGGCCCCCCCAGAAAATACAAAGGGGGCGGGGAATCCGAAAAAAGGGAAAGGGGGAAAAGAAAAAGGGAAAAAGATGAAAAGAAAAGAAACGGGGAAAAAGGGGGGGAAGGAAGGGGAAAGGGGAAGTGGGGAAGGGAAAAAAGGAAGAGAAAAGGGGGAAAGGGAAAAAAAGGGGGTGGGGAAGGGAAAAAAAAGAGAAAGGTAAAAAAAAGAAGGGAAGGGGGATAAAAAAAAAAGAACGGGAAAAAGGGGGGAGAGAGAAAGAGAAAAGGGAAAAAAGGGGGAGAAAAAGAAGGGGGAAAAAGAAAAGGGGGGTTGGCCCTTTTTAGTTGTTTTTTGGGGAAAGGGGGTTTCCCCCTCCTTTTAAGTGTCCCCCTTTTTTCCCCTTTCCTCTCTTTTCCCCCTTCCCTTCTTTTCCCTTTTGGGGGTTCATTCCCCAAAATTTTTAAAACCCCCAAAGATTTCCCCTTTGCCCCCCCCAAAACCCTGGCCCCCAAAGTCCCCGCTACAACCCCAAATAGGGGGGCTTTTTTTTACCAAACCGGGGGGAAAACAGAAAAAGAATTTAGCCAATTTCCGGCCCAAAATTTTCCCTTTTTTCCCGAGGTACCCAAAAACCCCCTTAAGGATGGGAAAATTTTTCAAACCGGAAAAAAGCCCTTAAAATCATGAGCGCAATCATTTTTTCGGGGTTAAAAAACCTCTTTGGAAAAGGAAAGTTAGGGAAAAACCTTTGAAACAAACCCCTTTAAAATTCCTTTTTTTTGGGAGGGTTTTTGTTTAAGGAGGAAAAATTTTCCCCAAAATTTGAAACGGGGGGGGGATCTTAAGGTAAAATTTTTTGGCGGGGAAAAGAGGGGAAAAGGAATTTTGGGGAAGGGGGGTTTTTGTGGGGAAAATTGCAGGAAAGGTATGAAAATTTCCCATGAAACAGCGAAGGGGAAGAAGGAAACGAAACCAGTTTGACCCCCAATGCCCAGGACCCCACAGTTTTGGGAGTGATTGCCGACTCCCTACAAAAAGGAGGGGAGGGGCCCAGGTTTGAAACGCATTTTAAGTCCCCTTGGGAACCCGTGGGGGTGAGGGGAATGTTGGGGAAAAGCACATGTTTTAAGTGTTGGGGGGGAGGGTGGGATATGCCAAGGAAAGTACAAATGCGAATACAAAACCCTTGTTGCCCTTTGATACAATTCAAAAAAAACAAGGGAGAGTTAAACCCCCACCCAAAAATAGGGCAGTAGTAAAGGGAAAACCGGGTGACCTGCTTAAAGTTTTCAGGGGCTGACTTTTGGGCCCGGGAAGGTTTTAAGGGCCCGGTTTTTTGAGAGAACAGACTATACCCGGGGGAAAAAAATTTCTTTCGATTTTGGGAGGGTGGAAGGGAAATAATCGGGTACCTTTGGGCCCCTGGGCAAAGTATGTCAGGAAATTTTTTAGGGGAAATCCCCACTGCAACATTTCAAAACAATCTTCCCATCCAGCTTTTTTTTAAAGGGGGTAGGTATATCCTCCCGAAAAACCCCAAAGGGTGCCCCTTAAAAATTTGGGAAAGCAAGGGCCCGTGCAAAAGGGAGGGAAATCCTACTGGAAAAATAAAAGAGAACAGGTGGAGTGCACAGGCCCCCCGCTTTGCCGTAGAGCTAGCGTGGGTCATTTCCCCTCTATCCCCTGAATTCCCTTTTTTCTCCAATAAACGTTTCCCTTAATTTTTTCAAAAATTTTTCTTTTCCTGGGCCCCTTTTAGAAAATTCATCCCTTTCAGGGGCCCCATGGCCCAATTTCTGGATGGCCGTGTGGGTTGGGCCGGGGGCCGTTGGAGTGGTCGAGTGGGTGGCCCCCTAGGAAGGTGGGCCCAAAGGGGGTTCAAAAAGGGGCGTTCCCGTGGCATTGAAAGGGGAAAGAAATAAAGGCCTCAAGGGGGGGGCCCAAAGGCCCCAAAAGGGCGGGGGAAAACCCGAGGGGTTACCCAGGGAGGAGGAAAAAAGTTTTTTAAGAAAAGGCGGGTAAACCAACATTTTGGGAAATGAATGACGTCGTTTGGGGCAGTTAATGGGGGCGGGAAAAAGGGGAAAAAAACTTAAAACCCAGGGGGGAAAGGAAAGCGGGGATTGAACCAAGGAATTTTTTCCCAGGGAGGGAAAAGGGTTTGGAAAATTTTCCCCGGGCACCCTTTAAAAAAAATTTTGAAAAGGGGAGGTGATTCCGTGGCGCCCTGGAATGGGAAAACACGGCCCCCGGGGGACTAAATTTCGAAACAAACCGGAAAATTTGGGGGGGGCAGGGGAAAAACAAAAGGGGAATGAAAAACCTAGGGGCGTTTTTTCCGGGGAAAAAGGCTGGGAAAGGGGGGCAAATTTCCCACGGGGGCTCTTTGGTTGTGGGGGGAAAAGGGGGTGACTCCCCCTTTAACGCCTGGGAAATGGTAACTAATTTTTTCCCCCGGGTTATTTTGGGAGCCCAAAACGGGTTTGGCCAACATTGAAGGGGAAGGTTTCTTTTTTTTGGCCCCAAGGGGGGGAAATAATGCCCCCGGGTTTTTAGGTTTTTTAAAGTTTTTTAGTTTTTTTGACCCCGGAAAATTGAAAAATTTTTTAAGGAAAAATCCCGGGGTGGTTTTCTTTGTGGTTTTGGGGGGTGAGCAGAAACCCAAAGGCCCGAATTTGGTTTTAAAAGAGTAAAACTGGGCCCAGTTGGTTTGAATTTTTGCCTTTTGGGGGGGTTAAAACCTATTTTATTTTGTTATTTTTTAGTTTTGGAAAATTTTTTGTTTCTTTTTTCATTTTCCCATTAAAAAGGAAGGGGGATTAATTAATGCCCAGTGTTTTGTTTATGGGGGTTTTTTTGGTTATAAAGGGGCCAGTTGGTTTTTTAAAATTTTTTTAAGTGTTAAAATTTCCCCCGGTTTTGGGTTTGAAAATTTGGGTTAAAATTTTGGTTTTAAATTGGGTTTACCTTTTAGAGATTGGGGAAAGTGAATTTTTTTGATGGGGGGGAAAGTTTTAATCCACCCCTGCAATTTTAAGTTGTTTTTAAATTTTGGAAAACGGCCTTGGAAAAATTTTTTTTGGAAAAATTTTAGGGAGGGGGGAACATACCCGAATTTTTGAATTTTGGGGGAAAAAAAGGGTTTTTTTGTGTTTTTAAGAATTTGGATTGATTAATGTGGGAATTAGTGCTATAAAAGGGGGAAATTAGCGTTTTAATTAAAGGGAGGTTTATTTGGGAAAAGGGGTTTTTTTGGCAAATTTGATTAAATTTTTGGGGAAAAAGGGGTTCCAACCTGGGGATTGGGGGGAAAGAAGGGGGGTTTTTTTCCCCCCAGGGTTTTTCCGGGGCCCCTGGGGTGTTATTCAAAGGGGGGTTACCCCCAGTTTTGGGCCCTTGGGGGGGGGAGAGGCGGTTTTTGGGGGTTTAGGTGAGGGAAAACCGGGCCAAAAAGGGGTATTTTTTGTGGGCCGTCCCAAATTCCCTGCAGGTCATTAGGGGGTAAGGAAGGGGAGGCCATTCCTCAGGGTGGGATGTCCGGGGGCCCCTTTGTTCCTTTTTAGGAATGGGAAAGGAAGGCTGGGGGCCCATTTTAGTGGGTTTTTCGCCTTTTTGTCTATAGAGGTAGTAAATCCCTTGGGAAACATCATTTAAAAACTGGTAAGGGAAAACCCCCGGGTGTTTTGTACAATGGGGTTGCTTTTGGGGGAAAGAACATGATTTTAATTGGAGGTTTTTAATTTAACCCCTGGTAAACCAAATTTGGGGTTTGCGCTTGCAGTGTTGTTTGTGTGTATGTGTAGGTGACTAGTGATTCCCTTGGGGGAATAAAAATAAAATTGGGGATTTATTGGTTTCAAAACGTGGATGTGGGGGTGTGCCCGTGATTTTCCATTGGTTAAGGCCCGTTAAAAATCCCGGGTTTTTCTCTTGTTTTAGAAAGAAAAATAAGCTTTCCTGGGAAAAAAACCCGGGAGTGTTTTGATCACTTAATGGAAAGGGGAAAATCGGCCCCGGTCTTGCGAAGGGGCCCAAAAAAATTTCAAAACGTGAAAACGGGGGAGCTGTCGCCCCGTTGTCCCTGGGTTTTGGGGGGTTAAAAACGTGGAGGGTTTCCGTAGCCTTTGGAGGCCCCACGGGCGAGAAAAATTGTCTCCCCTTTGGGGCGGGGCGACACAAAGGACGTTTTCAGGGCCTGTTGGAGGGCCCAGACTGGGAGCTTCCCAGACAACGGGGGGGTGTTTGCAGCCAGGAAGGGCCTGTGGGAGAGGCCCGGGCAAAAGGAGCCCTTTCCAGTGGAAGGGCGAAGAAAGGTTGGGGTTTCGGGAATCGGTTTTGAGGGTTGCACTCCCAAATAAATTTCCAAATGTCCCCAAATGGGGTTTTGGGCCAAACGGGAAGGGCAAAACAAATGTGGGAGCTTCCCGTCGTGGTCTTACAGTGGATAGAGAAACGACGATCAACCCAAAGGAATTTCGGGCAAGTTTTTGGAAAGTTTTTTTTGCCTCTTAAGGTTATAAGTTTGAAACCCGAATAGTGGAATATTGTCCCTTTTTGGGGTAAGTAAAAAAAAAAACTGAAGAAAAAGGGGAAAGCCCATTTTGAAATTGTCTGTATGCTGTTTACATTGTTGTATTTATACAGATATTGTTTGTGTAGTGGGGTGGGGGGGCCCGGGTTAAGGGTTTAATTAAAAAATTTAAATTTTTTCTATGAAATGTTATTGGTTTTTCCCCCTCACCTTTGTGGGGGGGCCCGATTTGAGTGAAAGTGGTGTGCCTATTTGAGAGCGCATTTGGGGTTGGGGAAAACGTAACTACTTCTGTTTTAAACCCCCGATCCCTTTTAAAAATGAAAAACAAAATTTAAAAAACGAAAGGGACGTCGGAGACCCCTTTAAAATAATATATATTATTTTATAAATTATTTATAAATATAAAATTATATATATTTATAAATTTTTCAAAGTTTAATTTTGGTGTGTGTTTTGGTGTGTGTGTTGTGTGTGTGTGTGTTTGTGCGTTTTGGTGCGTGTGTGTGCGTGTTTGTTAAAAGCCGGGGGGGTGCCCTGGCGTGTAATTAAAATAGTGTTAAGTTTTCCCCAAAAAACCATTAAAAGCTTTAATTTTAAATTTGTTTGGTTCAACCCGTTTTTTCCCCTTTTTTGTGCCTTGGGGGATCAGCGGACCAAAGTGTAACACAAATTTCCCTTTTTTGGGGCCTCATTATTTAAACCAAATTAAAGATTCCAGTTTAATTTTTCGTCAAAACAAACAGGGCAGATTTTAATCAGGCCCCCCTTTTTTCAATAGTCAATCAAAAAACAATCATTATCCAGTTTTTTGTCTTTTTCTTTTTTCTTCTTTTGGGAAAAACATGATATTCCTATCCTCACCGTCATTTTCCTTCCCCCTTTTCTTCTTTGGACCCCCTTTTTTTAAATTATTCGTGGTCTTTTATGCTATGCTTACAATCATTATTTTGCCACTGATGAAGATGTGAACAGTTGTTATCAACGCTGTTGATTTGTTGTTTTGTCGTTGATGCTGTTGTCGTCGTTGTTGCCGTTGTCGTTTACGTGCCGTCTCTTTCCTGCTTCTTTGACAGTGTCCTTGCCTACTATGCTGAATGGAACTGCCTGTTTTGTTTGGGCACAAAGTGTCGCAATTACAGGAAGTGTTTGCAATGCGACACTTTGTGTTCTATTCTACTCCACTCCCCAGCACAAAGTGTCGCACAGCACAAAATTTACTTGCGACAGTTTGATCAGCCTTACCAGCACAAAGTGTCGCACAGCACAAAATTTGGGCTTGCGACAGTTTGATCAGCCTTACCAGCACAAAAGTGTCGCACAGCACAAAAATTTTACTTGCGACATTTCTGTCAGCCTTTCCAGCACAAACTGCCTGTTTCGGTGCTCGGAGACATTGTTGCAAATACGTCAGAAGAACAGGCAGGCCTCCTGACTTCTGCAATTGTAGAAAAGAAAACTGAGAGAGAGAGAGAGAGAGAGAGAGAGAGAGAGAGAGAGAGAGAGAGGGGGCAGACAGACAGACAGACAGACAGACAGAGACAGACAGACAGACAGACAGAGAGAGAGAGAGAGAGAGAGTCAAATAATTCATTGTGTTTTAAGCTTATTGCCCATTCACAATTGGGAAAAGGGGGAGGGTGGAAATGAAAATCGATTCAATCAACCATTACCATGACGTAGATGATGATTCGTCGCAACATGGAATCCATATTACAGTAAATTACGTGTACAGTAAAGAATTTTATAACAATTATCATAATAGAGTTACTGCCAAGAGAATTATCTTTTTTTTTTCGTTCAAGCAGTTTTTTATGACGTATCCAGAGAAGGGTTTCAGAGAGAGAGAGAGAGAGAGAGAGAGAGAGAGAGAGAGGAGAGAGAGAGAGAGAGAGAGAGAGAGAGAGAGAGAGAGAGAGAGAGAGAGAGAGAGAGTCGGCAGCTGATGAGAAAATATGACAGGCTAACCATGAACAATCATGACAGACAACGTATAATATCAGATCTGTCCGCCAGGTGCATACTCCCACCACGCAACTGCTGGATTTGCGCAGAGAAAACAGCTCTGCATGACGGTGATGATTATAAGGAGGAGGAGCAGGAGGAGGAGGAGGAGGAGGTGGCGGAGGATGAAGAGGAGGAGGAAGGAGGAAGATGAGGATAAAGAGTCTTGCACCACGAACAGAATCAAAACAACGGAGACGCATTTAACTCTCTCGCCACCTCTCCGTCCTGTTTACATAATCTCCGTGGTTTTCCTGACTTCTCTTATCGCTGTTTACTTTTTCTACCCCGTCCTTCTTTTGACCATCGTTCCAGACTTCTGTTTTTTTCTGTTTCCCTTTTCCTGTACCTATCCTCCCCTTTCCTACTTTTCCAACCTAATTAATTTTCTGTCATTTCTTACATTAAAAAAAAAAAGAATCTTGTTCCTATTTTTCTCTCCTATTTTCAACCTTTTCCTTTTTTTCTTTTTTTCTTTTTTGTCGTCTTGTTATATGTCGTTGCCAACTTTTTTTTCTCGCATTTCTACTTTTCTTTATCTTCGTAACTTTAAACAAATAAATAAATTCTTACCTGCTTTACTTTTTCCTACCATTCTGTGTCTTTTCCCACCTTTTCTCACAATTCCTACCTGTACTTATATTTTCTATTTTTTCTCATTTTCCCTATTCTTTCTTATATTTACTACCTTTCCTTACTTTCAGCATTTTCTTCTTATCATTCGTACCTTTTTGTAACTCCCAGTTCTTATAGAACAGGGGGTACTCCACTCGCTCCAGACAAAACTACTGGACCGATCTTTCTGAAATTTTGTAGGTTTTGTTCATTATGGGCCACGGATGATGCCCCATGTTTTAGTTTACCGTTAAAGCCGTTACTAACGGCTGTAACGGCCCGTAACGGTTTTTCTTCTGTATGGAATATCTCCAAAAAGTACTTGGCCGTTCTTTGTAAAAAATGAGCAGGTCATTCATTAGGGGGTTTAGGGGATGATCCCCGATGTTTTATTTTTCCCCGTTCGCCGTTAAAAAGGCCCCGTAGGGCCTGTAAGGGGTTTTCTTCTTTTGGGAAAAATTTCAAAAAGTACTTGGCCAATTTTTCTAAAAAATTTTTAGGTTGTTCATTAGGGTCACAATAACCCGGGTGTTTTGTTAAACCGTTATAGCCGTTACTAACGGCTGAAACCCGGCCTTCAACATTTTTCTTCTTTAAGGAATCTCAGAAATACTTGACCGACCTTTATGAAAATTAGCATATGTTTCTTATGGGCCAGATGATGCCCGATTTTTTAATTTTCCCCCCTTATAACAGTTACAAGGGCTTTTTTGGGCCCGTAACGGGTTTTTTTCTTTATAGAAAACTCAAAATACGGGGCCCGATCTTTCTGAAAATTGTGGGTAGTTCATTATGGGCCCCGGGGTGAGGGCCCATTTTTTATTTTTACCGTTTAAAAAACCGTTACAACGGCTGTAAGGCTTTTCTTTTTTATGGCAAATTGAAAGTCCGGCCGATCTTTGTGAAAATTAAGGGGTTTTTTCATTAGGGCCCGGATGTGCCTGATTTTTTGTTTCCCCGTTATACCCGTTACAAACGGCTGTAAGGGCCTTTAACGGTTTTTCTTCTTTAGGGAATACTCAAAAAGTACTTGGCCCATTTTTCTAAAAATTTTGTAGGTTTGTTCCTAGTTAGGGTCATGTGATCCCCGATGTTTTATTTGACCAGAATCCCGTTACTATCGGTTTATAAGGCCAAAAGGGTTTTTTTCTTTTGGAATTCAAGAAATATTGGCCGTTTTTATAAGCGGTTTGGATGTTTGTGAAAAATCGGGCCTCTTTTCCATTGTAAGGAGGTAACGCTAACTTTCGATTAAAAAAGAAAAAAACCGTTATTTTCCCTTTATTTGTATATAAAAGGGGATTTTAATAAAAATTGGGGATACTAAAAGGGTTATCACACACAAATGGCATTTTTATATAGTGTTTCAAATTCGCCCTTTTAAAAAACCCGTTATTCTTGACTATTGCCCGTTTTGGAGAAGTTCGGAAGTCATGGGTTTTTAGTCAGGATGACTAAAATACC
>JAFLJL010008392.1:64753-67253 GCA_018398815.1 Conus ventricosus
GTTGTGTGAATGAGTGTTGATTGTAAAGCGCTTAGAGCTTGGTCTCTAGCCGAGAATAGGCGCTATATAAGTATTCATTATTATTATTATTATCATTATTATTAATGACTGTCTGCGCTCTTCAATACCATATTGGATATTTGACCTTGTGGCTATTTTGGATTTGGACACGGCCAGTTTTGGTTCAGGCTATTTTGGAAAGTCCACAAGTTCTGTTATCAACAACAGGTCTGACATGTAACATGGTTTGTGACAAGCAGAGAGAGAGAGAGAGAGAGAGAGAGAGAGAGAGAGAGAGAGAGAGAGAGAGAGAGAGAGAGAGAGAGAGAAGAGAGAGAGAGAGAGAATATACAATTCCGAACAGGAATGAATTGTTGAGGATAAGATTGATAGACTGACAGCGTCTTCACACCGTGTCTTCATTAACATAAAAAAAAACAACAACAGCAGCAACAGCAGCAGCAACAGCAGCAGCAGCAGCAACAGCAACAGCAGCAGCAGCAACAACAACAACAACAACAACAACAACAACAACAACACACACACACACACACACACACACACACACACACACACACACACACACACACACACACACACACACACACACACACACAAGATGTAAACACAAGGGAAAACATACATGGAGAGAGAGAGGGGGGGGGGGGGTCACGGGCGGAGGGGGGGGGGGGGGGGTGAGGAGTAGAGACAGGCAAACAGTCGGATGGTTGGGTTTTTCCCTCCTCATTAACACGAACAGCCAAGGTCGGCACTGATTGATCGCCCACTCCCACCCTCCCTTCCCTCCACCGCCACCTCCTCTCTCTCTCTCTCTCCTCTCTCTCTCATCCGCTCTCTCTCTCTCTTTCTCTCTTTAACACTGCTTGTATCTCCCACCCTTCCGTCCTTCTACCGCCACATTCTCTCTCTCTCTCTCTCTCTCTCTCTCTCTCTCTCTCCTCTCTCTCTCTCTCTCTCTCTCTCTCTCTCTCTCTCTCCTTCTCTCTCTCTCTTTCTCTTTTTAAACGCTGCTTGTATCTCCCACCCTTCCGTCCTTACTACCGCCACATTCTCTCTCTCTCTCTCTCTCTCTCTCTCCTCTCCATCTCTCTCTCTCTCTCTCTCTCTCTCTCTCTCTCTCTCTTTCTCTCTTTAACACTGCTTGTATCTCCCACCCTTCCGTCCTTCTACCGCCACATTCTCCTCTCTCTCTCTCCTCTCTCTCTCTCCTCTCTCTCTCTCTCTCTCCCCCTCTCTCTCTCTCTCTCTCTCTCCTCTGCTTGTCATCAACCATGTTACATGTCAGACCTGTTGTTGATAACAGAACTTGTGGACTTTCCAAAATAGCCTGAACCAAAACTGGCCGTGTCCAAATCCAAAATAGCCACAAGGTCAAATATCCAATATGGTATTGAAGAGCGCAGACAGTCATTAATAATAATGATAATAATAATAATAATGAATACTTATATAGCGCCTATTCTCGGCTAGAGACCAAGCTCTAAGCGCTTTACAATCAACACTCATTCACACAACGGGCTGCCTACCTGGGTAGTGCCGACTGTACTGAAGAGCTGCCAGCTGGCGCTTCATTCAGTCGTTTCCCGTGTCATCCAGTCAATAACGTTCAATGTCGTTCACTCATTTTCCTTACTTCCTTCATTCTTTCCATTTCTCACGCAGGGTGCATGCTATGTGTAACGTATCATCCATACCAACGGCCAAACTGGCCTACTCTTTCCGAAAGTTGGTGATGGGATTTTACGTGTGTGCAAGATGTTATGCGTGCGTTCACACACGGAACCTCGGTTTATAGTCTCATTCAAAGGACTGTATGCGAAATGGAGTCAGAACCAATGTTAACTCCGAGGGAAAAATCCCCCTGTACCGAAACGCCCCGGCGGAGGTTCGAACCCGCAACCCCAGGATCACCAAGATTACGAGTCCGGCGCTCTACCAACTGAGCTTATTATAATGGGCAGTACCGTGCTTGACGCGTCGAGTTATCCTTCGTTGTTGTTGACATTGTTTTCGTCAGGTTAGGTATTCTCCCATGTTTAGTCTCTTGTTTATTTTCCTTCGCTTTCTGATAATGACGGTAAGCCGCTGAGCAAGTATTAAAACAACAGTTATTTTCGAACATGGATTCTCGCTATGACGGTAAGCCGCTGAGCAAGTATTAAAACAACAGTTATTTTCGAACATGGATTCTCGCTAGTCAATTAAGGGTTGGTTGCGGGTTGGGTGTGGGGGTCGGGGGGTCAGGGGGACTGATTTTCACGGCATTGTATTATTGGAACACGTTCGGAGTTCACTGCACTGTTACCAAGCAACGTGCCGAAAGAAAGGAGTTGAACGAGGAAAGAAAATTCAGTTCCGAGTGTGGGATTGGCCCTGCAGAGAGAATCCACTTCTCTTTAGTTCTCTGAAAAATCCCGTCATGAAGAAGCAGATTTTGTCCTTGGGTCTGTGATGTAATGAATTTGATTAACGTCACAAG
>JAFLJL010008392.1:72253-74753 GCA_018398815.1 Conus ventricosus
TCATCATCATCATCATCATCATCATCATCATCATCATCATCATCATCGTCACCATCATCATCATCGTCGTCGTCGTCGTCGTCGTCGTCGTCGTCAGTATCTTCTTCTTCTTCTTCAATCCCCATGTTCTTTGTCTTGTTCCTTCTGTCTTTGCTTTGCTTTCTTTCTTTCTTTCTTTTTCTTACTTTCTTTCTTTCTTTCTTTCTGTTGTCTTTGCTTTCTTTCTTTCTTTCTTTCTTTCTGCCTTCCCCCTTCTGTCCTTTCCTCGCTTCCTTTCTTTCTTTTTGCTTTTTCTTCTTCTTTCTTTCTTCTCTTCTCCTCATCCAATCAACAATCGAAGTTCACATCACCATCAAAGACAGCAGTCTTGAGCAGGTGTAATGTTCTTCCACTTTCCGTGAAAACAACTCCCGTTTTTCTTTCTTTCTTTCTTTTTTGAAATGTCAGTGGGTTTTCAGGTCAGAGTCTAGGTAATAGAACAATGGTGGGGGAAGAGGCGAGATGGGGGATGGAAATGGAGATGGGGGTGGTTGGAGGGGAGGGGGGGGGGGCAGGCCAAGATGCAGAGAGGGGTTGGATGGGAGGGGAGAGGAGAGAGGGGCCACTAAAGTTGTAAGTTCGTAGCGCTATTACAAACCATACAGCTTCTCAGAACCAAACAGTGTGCTAGAAAGGCTGGGTTAAGCCAAGATTCTATTTCATTTCATATTACTTATTCATTCATTCATTTATTTATGTATTCATTTATTTACTTGCTTATGTTTATTTGTTTTTCATTTGTTTATTATTGATTTATTTTTGTTTATTTATGTTTATTTATTTATCTATTTATTGATCACGCGAGCTGAGGAGTGGAGGGGAATGGATGAGCGGAGTGAGGGCTAATCTCCACATCGGCTTGCCCTTTCCATTTAACACACAAAGTCACCACCAGACATCCCCTCTGTTGCCTGTCTTGCAACTATCTTGGTGATGAATGGCTTCAATCAGGCATCTCCACTGTTGCTTTTTTAAAAATTATTTATTTATTTATTTTTTTTTATTTATTTTCTTTTTTTTTTTAGTTAACCTAGCTAGTTCAATCCCAGTCGTGGTCGCTTTCCCGTCAGTTCCCCTCCCCTCCCACGGGTCTACCAGAGTCAAGGTCTTCTTCCGTGATCTTCCAGAGCTTCTTGGCTCATCTGGAGTCCAGCCCCAAAGGCTGCTCTGGGGAACACACCCAGTGACATCCTCATGACCCGCCGTCCTTTCCCTTCATGATCTCAGAGGTGATGCCTGTTGGGCAGGTTCTTTCTGCAGTGCCATCTCGGAGATAGCAGTAGGGAGGGGAGCGGGGGTGCGGTGGGGGAGGGGGGGGGGGGTCGAAGCCTGTCTGGCCAACGGCTCTGGAATATTTTAAGGATATGGGTGGTACTCTTGGTGGCTCTTCAGGACCCTCGTTCACGAAACAGTATTAGTGTTGAGAATGTAGTATTTGAACCGAGTTTTGGTCTTTAGAGCTGGTGGCGCCATTCTTCTATACGTTCAAGATCGTTGTTGTGATATTGCCGCTCAGATATCCGTACTGCATGTTCGGGAGGCGGAGGTGAAGGGGGGGGGGAGGGGGGGAGGAAGAGAGGAGGGGGAAGTGACAGACATAGGTTGGGGGTGGGAGGTGGGGTTGACGAGTGAGAGGGAGGAGGCTTCTTGTGAAACACAAATATTTGCAAAAACATCGGCTCTTAATGATCTTTGATTAGCTAGTATCAAGAGTATGAAGTACCGCCGTGATGGTATTCAACACGCAAAATGTTGTGTTCAACGTTCAATTATTTATGTTTCACAAAACATGTTTGTTGTTCGTGTACATGGTAATATCACTTAATTGTTCAGTCCAATGCTGCATTTATCTCAGCTGGAACAATCTCTCCTCGTAGATGGTAAAGTTATTTTTCTTCTTATCATGCTGTCCATGGACCTCAGTTTCTTGTCTAATCTGTCTCTGTCCTTGCTGTCTGTATTCACGGTAAACCATGAAATTGGTTTCTTCCATATCTTTCATCGGTCTGCGTCCACTGAACAGAACTGTTAAAAAAGAAAGAAAGAAAGAAAGAAAGAAAAAAAGAATCAGGAGAAGAGAACGCCTGTCTTTCCATTGCAAATAAGAGTTACTTTTTCTCAGTGCGTGTATCAAGCAAACAGTTACAGGGAGTCAAACATTTCAATGGGGCAGTACTCGTGTTCAGAATATAGTTTTTGTACCGACTGAAGAGGCAAACTTGCTTGGTTGAGACCCCCAACAGTGTTAGTCCCATGAAAACGGCGGGGTAAGTCTCACTGAACGCGAGCTCTAACACAGATTTATCTCCCTTACAGATTTGCCAACGTCGTCTTTGGCTCGTGCAAATGTTCTATACAAAGAATGCCTAGAGTGGAAAGGCAAATCAACTTCTTCTTTTTTCTACAACCACATCCCCCATCTCACCCGTTCAATCCCCCCCCCCCCCACCTTCCCTTTCCC
>JAFLJL010008392.1:79753-82253 GCA_018398815.1 Conus ventricosus
TTTTCATGGGTCATAGTAACATTTTTTCATGATTCATAATATCCATTTTCACGAGTTATAGTTTTCTGTTTTAATGACTGATAGCTGGCTAAATTTAAAAAGAAACGGTGTCAGTTCCGCCACAGATACAGACAAACACATTACAGGACAAAACGCGATGCATTTCGACCTCTTGGGTCTTCTTCAGGCAAAACCAAACAACTGTTAGGACAATGAAGAACGAGAAACCACTTATCTTTTCATATGCGGCGCAAAATGGCTGTTGGATGAAAACGAGGCCGTTAAGGAGGGGATCATGGGAGTTAAGATAGTAATGATGACCATGATAATAATGGTAACAATGGCATTAATAGTGATAATAGTGGCGATGATGAAACGATACAATAAGAGGAGGGACTCATAGCTGGATGTTTTTACGAGTCGGGTGTATTTCGTTTTAATAAGTCGTAGCTACTTGTTTCCATGAGACGTACTTGTCTCTTTCCGTGTCTCATAATCATGTGATTTTATGAGTTGTAGTTGTCTCTTTCCGTGTCTCATAATCATGTGATTTTATGAGTTGTAGTTGTCTCTTTCCGTGTCTCATAATCATGTGATTTTATGAGTTGTAGTTGTCTCTTTCCGTGAGACTCAGTTACCTGTTTTCATGAGTCATAAGTATCAGTTTCATGAGTCATTATTACTTTTTTTTTTAATTGGCAGAATGATCTGCTTTCATGAGTTCTGACTACTTGTCTTAAAAAGTCATAGTCAATGGGTTGACGAGTCATTGTTACCTGTTTTCTTTAGATATCTTTGTTTGTTTCCATGAGTCATGGTTATCTGTTTTCAGGAGTCATCGTTATCTGTTCTCATGAGTCCTAGTTGTCTGTGTTGTTAATTTACTGTTGTCTGTGCTGTTAAGTTACCGTTGTCTGTGTTGTTAAGTTACCGTTGTCTGTGTTGTTTGTTACCGTTGTCTGTGTTGTTTGTTACCGTTGTCTGTGTTTTTAAGTTACCGTTGTCTGTGTTGTTAAGTTACCGTTGTCTGTGTTGTTAGTTACCGTTGTCTGTGTTGTTAAGTTACCGTTGTCTGTGTGGCTAAGTTACCGTTGTCTGTGTTGTTAAGTTACCGTTGTCTGTGTTGTTAAGTTACCGTTGTCTGTGTGGCTAAGTTACCGTTGTCTGTGTTGTTAAGTTACCGTTGTCTGTGTTGTTAAGTTACCGTTGTCTGTGTTGTTAAGTTACCGTTGTCTGTGTGGCTAAGTTACCGTTGTCTGTGTTGTTAAGTTATCGTTGTCTGTGTTGTTAAGTTACCGTTGTCTGTGTGGCTAAGTTACCGTTGTCTGTGTTGTTAAGTTATAGTTATCCGTTTTAATGAGTCGCACTTACTTCTTTTTGTGAGCCATATTTACCTATTTTCGTGAATCATAGTCACTTGTTTTCAATAGTCATAGTCTTGGGTTACAGCTGGTTTCATAAGTCATGGATGCCAGTTTTCAGAATTCCTAGTTGTCTGTTTCCGTGAGTTATAACTGGTTTCATGGGTCACAAATCCCTGTTTCCTTGAGTCATGGCTGTCTGTTTCCGTAAGTCATAGTCCCCTCCGTTCATGAGTCATGGTTCCCAGTTTTCATTAAGTCATAATTGTCTGTTTTCAAGAGTTATAGTTGTCTGTTTCCAGGAGCCATAGTTCCTAGTTTTTATGATTGATAGTTCCATGGTTTTTTGTTTGTTTGTTTGTTTTGTTTTGTTTTGTTTTGTTTTGTTTGGGTCAGAATCATTCGTTGTCGAGGGTCATCGTTACCAGTTTTCATGAAATGTAACTGTGTTTATGAGTCAAGTTTATGTTTTCATTTGTATAGTTATCTGTATTCATGAGTTATAGTTGCCTGTTTACATGCTCATAGATGAAAGCTGTTATGAATCCTAATTAATTCCTATGGTGCTCGGGTTGTTCACCTTATCAGGCAGAAACAACAACAACAACAAAACTGATTATGAAAGCAATAGCAGAGGCATTGACCTGTCTTGATAGTTCTCGTTATTGTGTCGAAGAAAATTGCTGTGTTTTTTCCCCACGAAAGTTAGTGTAATTATGGTGTTTTGACGCCAGCGAGGTCCTGTAGATAGGGACAGTCATTCTGCCACAAAGCGGGAGGAGGAACAAAGGGAGGAGGGGAAAGGAACTTAGGGGAAGAATAGAGGGAATAGCGAAGGGAATCCTGTCAGTACTTAACAAACCCGCTGACTAAATGGATAGAACGTGTTTTGTTTGAGACAGAGAGAGTGAGACGTCATTGATCAACAGATTAAGGCGCAGTGGCCTTACTTATCATATCTTTTTTTTTTTTTTTTTTTTTAGCTCTCATCACCCTTTTGACTGACTCTGAGGTAGAACGCGGACAGTTCTTCTTTCCCACCAGATGATGTTGCTATTTAAATGATAATGTAATGCATGGCGACAAAAATCATCTTGATGATAATTCGAAAAGCTTTCCTCAAGGAAAGACAACTTTTA
>JAFLJL010008392.1:97253-99753 GCA_018398815.1 Conus ventricosus
ACACAAATACACAATAAAAAAAAAAATACACTAAACAATACTCCCCATAAGGCTGTCAGCAGCAGCATGGCTGCCCAATAGACAGCCCGGAATGTAGGGGTTGTTATTCTGTGCATTTTAATAATAATAATGAATATTTCTATAGCGCAAATCCTAGATTAGCTCTAAGCGCTTTACAATACAAGGACTAACGAAAACACGCACACACACACACACACACACACGCGCGCGCGCGCGCGCACACACACACACACACACACACACACACACACACACACACACACACACACACACACACACACACACACACACACACACACACACACCACACACACACACGCACAAACCGCATACTCAGGCACGGGGAAGCAGATACGTACAGCACACACGGGAAAGCAGACACGCACAACCACTCACGCACACCTTCGCACACACGCACTAACACAAACTGACATCTGTGTATGACCGGGTAAAAAGATGAGTTTTTAGTTTCGTTTTAAAAACTGAAAAAGAGTCACAGTGCCTGATGTCGTGGGAACAGGAAGACAAGGACATCATTTGTCCTGGAACTTATAGGAATGGGAAGACAAGGTCATCATCTGTCATGGTGCTTCTGGGAAAAGGAACAGAAAGATATCATCTGTCCTGGAACTTCTGGAACAGGAAGACAAAGAGATCCTTACCTAGAACATCTGATACGGAAAGACAAAAACATTATCTGTCCTGGAACTTCTGCGAGCAGAAAGACAGACATCATCTGAACTAGGGGGAACAGGAAAAACGACATCATATGTCCAAGACCTTCCGGAAACGGGGAGACAAAAAAACAAAACAAAAAAAACCGACATCATCTGTCCTTGAACTTCTGGAAGCAGAAAGTCAAAGACATCATCTGACCTAGAATAACTAGAAACGGGAAGACAAAGACATCATCCGTTCTGCAACTTCTAGAAACAGTAGGACAAAGACATCATCTGTCTTTTAAATTCTGGGAATAGGAAGACAAAAGCATCTTCTGTCCTGGAACATTCATGAATAGGAAGACAATAACATAATCTGCCCTCTAAATTCTGGGAACTGAAAGACAATGACATAATCTGTCCTTTAAATTCTGGGAACTGGATGACAATGATATCATCTGTTCTTTAAATTCTGGGAACTGGAATACAAGATATTATCTGTTCCGGATTTTCTGTGAACAAGAAGAAGACATTATCTGTTCTGGAACTTCTAGGAGCAGGAAGACAAAGACATCATCCGTCTTGGAACTTCTGAAGTAAGACGAAAACATCATCTGTCCTTTAACTTCTGGGACCAGGATGACAAAAACATCATCTGTCCTTTAACTTCTAGGAACTGGACAACAGAGACATCATCTGTTCTGGAAACAGAAAGACAAAGACATCGTTCGACCTGGAACCTCAGGGAACAAGAAGACGAAGACATCATCTGTCCTTGAAATTATGGGAATAGGAAGACAAAGACATAATCTGTTCCGGAACTTATTTTTAACTGGGAGACATCGACATCATCTGTCCTGGAACTTTGGGGAACAGAAAGACTGAGACATCATCTGTGACTAAACTAATCTCAAAGAAATATTGGCCGAGTTTTCACTTCACTGTTGGGTTCCATGTCATTTTTGTTTACGCCGGTTCCGTAACTCAACGTGTGCGTGTGGGTGTGTGCGAGCGCGGGTCTGCAAGACTCGGTCAAAGCTATATCTGATCGGATCAGTGTAGCATCTGACAGGCTATGTCAAACCAGCTGGGATCACTCCACGTCTGATGACGTTTGACGTCTGCTGTGTATGTTTGTTTGCATTTTGGACTGTCTTGTGGGCTGTAAGACTGGAGACAGTGTATAGGTTACCGTGTTGTCAATTGCTGTTGATGGGCTGCTTATACTGTGAGCTACGATGCTGTAGGTAATGACAAGCTGCTGTGGTTTAGGTTGCCACTGTTGTAGGCAATTATAGGCTACAGGGTTGTAGGATACTATGGTGTAAGCAGTTATAGATTACAGTGTTGTTGGCTACTATGTTGCAGGCAATTGTAGACTGTTGTGTTGTAGGTTACTATGTCAGACGTAGGCAATTATAGGCTAAGTGTTGTAGGCTACCATGTTGTAGGCAGTTATAGCTACTGTGTTGTGGGTTACTATGTTGCAGGCAATTATAGGCTACCGTGTTGTAGGCTACTATGTTGTAGGGAATTATAGGCTCAGTGTTGTAGGCTACCATGTTGTAGGCAATTATAGGCTACAGTGTTGTAGGCTACTATGTTGTAGGCAAGTATAGGCTAAGCGTTGTAGGCTACCATGTTGTAGTAGCCAGTTATAGCTACTGTGTTGTGGGTTACTATGTGGTAGGCAATTATAGGCCACAGTGTTGTAGGCTACTATGTTGTGGGCTATTACAGGCTACTAAGTTGTCGGACACTTTGTTGCATGCTATTATGTTGTTGGCGATTATAGACTGCTGTGTTGTAGGTTACTATGT
>JAFLJL010008392.1:104753-107253 GCA_018398815.1 Conus ventricosus
GAATTGGAGACCAGGGAATGGCGAAGAGAGAGAGGAGAGAGAGAGAGGAGAGGAAGAGAGAGAGAGAGAGAGAGAGAGAGAGAGGAGAGAGAGAGAGAGACAGAGAGAGAGAGAGAGAGAGAGAGAGACAGACAGACAGACGACAGAGACAGAGAACGGGGGGGGGGGGGGGGGGGATGCAAGTAAGTGTTCCCTTCTCAGGAAGGAGGTGTTGCTGCGTGCGGACAAACCCATATAACCTACACTACATCCCTTAGGCCATGAACCTACGATTAGCTCAGGTTACAGTTAAATAATAAGACGAATAAACGAATGTATAGATAAATAAACAAATATAAAATAAATAAAATGAATAAATGAATAGATAGGCAAATGGAAAAGGATCCCATGAAGAAGACTTGGAAGACGTCTGACCGAGATATGAAACAAATGGGCGCCAGCCTTAAGTGCACAGATAACGTGTTCTGAATCAAGCTATAGTCGTGTGTGTGTGTGGTGTGGGGGGGGGGGGGGGGGGGGGGGAGGCGTGGTATGTGTGTGCGTTGGTGTGTGTGACCGTGTGGTGCGCGCGCGTGTGTATGCATGTGCAGGCCTACTTTTTTTTTTGGCGAGCACGCGAACACCAATGTGTGAGGGGAATATGTTCATGGGAATGGCAGTTCAGATCATATAACATGAACAAAAAAAAAAACAAAAAACAAAAAAACCTTAGAAATATACTTCAAAAAATCTCTGAGATTTAAAAGTGTTGGTATACCTAAAACAAGCACTACCGCTCAAGAAGACTATGCAAATCGAATTTATATTAACAGCTTTTTTTTCTCCTTTCTTTTATCTCACAAACGTTTTTTTAATTAAAACGAAACCTTTTCGAATTTTTTCCAAAAAATTTTGGGCACTGGGAAATTTCCCAAAACAGGCACCCCCCCCCCCCCCCCCTTTCCCTTCCCCTCTCTCTCCCCTCTCCCCCTCTCTCTCCCCTCTCTCTCTCTCTCTTCTTTTTTCTTTTCTATCTTTCTCTCTCTCTCTCCCCTCTCTTCTTTTCTCCCCCTTTCCCCTCTTCTCTCTCCCCCCCTCTCTCTCCTTTTCTCTCTTCTTTTTTCTTTCTCTCTCGATTTTTTCTCCCCTCCCCTCTCTCTCTTCCTCCCCTCTCTCCCCTCTTTTTCTCATCCCCCCCCCTTTCTCCCCTTTCTATCTTCTCCCCCTCCCCCCCCTTTTTTCCTTTCTTTCTCTCTCCCCTCTCTCCTTTTTCTCTCTTCTTTTTCTCTCTCTCTCTTTTTCTCCCCCTTTTCTCTTTTCTCTCTCCCCCTCTCTCCCAAACCCCCAAGAGAGAGGGGAGAGGGGAGAGAGAGAGAGAGAGAAGAAGAGAGAATCAGAAAGCAGAGGAGGGGGAAATCCAAATGTCGGTCATCATCGATATACGCCCCTCATTTTTTTTAAAAAAGTTTTTGGGTTCTCATTCATTTGAAAAATGGAAGGGGGTTTTTCCCTCACCCCCTTCATTTTAGATTCACCCAAAAAAAAATGTCTGGGAAATTCCCCCTTTGGGTGTTATTTTCAACCCCAGATCGTAAACCCTTTTAACATCACCGGATTTGGAAATTTTGCGGGTGAGGATTGAGGGTTTGGGGGGGGGAAGGGGGAAAAAAGAAGATAACTCTTTAGCTCGCATTTTAAAGTGAAAGTCAGCATCCGAACTAAATTTACTGAATCGGCTGAATTTTTCCCCAGAAAGAAGATTTAAATTTCTTTCCCCCTTATGATTTCGGAGCGAAAAAGAGGGATCGCCCACCCACGGTATTACCCGGGAAAAAGGGGAACCCAACAGTCAGCAACTGGAAATCCTCCCTCCAGGGGTTTTTTAGGCGAACCCTTTTCCCGGTTTTCCCCGGGGCCCAAAGGGTTTAGATAACGGAAAGGAATCTGGGTGTTTGGGTTTTTTTTCAATCCTGTTGGGGCTCACAAAATTTCCCAAAAAATCTTTAAAAAATTTGAATTTTTGATAATCTAAAAACACAAGCACGCTCGGTGCAGGGGACCTCCCCCCCCCCCCCCCCCCCCCCCCTCCCCCCAATCCCCAACTCCCTTTTGCCCCCCCCCCAAATCTCAACATTTGATATAATTTTTCCCCCAGACCACAAAAAAGGTTTCACATGCACAAAACACCCAGCACGAAAACATTTCATTACATACATAATAAAATAATACATTAAAAACCCCCGTCGTGCGCGCCTGAATTTCCCCTCGCACGCACCCCGCCCACATGGACCGCGCGCACACAGACACTCACCCCCACACACACCAAACACCACACAAACACACCCACACAACACCAAAAAACGCGCGCCCCGCACACGCAAAACGCACACACACCCCCACACAACATGAAAAACCCCAAAATAAAAAGAATAAATCGGGTGGGGTTTTGGGGTGGTGTGTGTGTGTGTGTGTTGGGGTGAGTGGTGTGTGTGTATGGTGTGTTGGGGTGGTGTGTGGGCTA
>JAFLJL010008392.1:114753-117253 GCA_018398815.1 Conus ventricosus
GGGGGGAAGAAAAAAAGGAAAGAATAAAAAGTAGTGGAAATTCTTTTTATTTTTTCCGTGTTTTTTTTTTTTTTTTTTTTTTTTTTGCATATGAAGAGGACAGTGTGAAGCACCAAAAAGTGAAGAGTTGGGTTTTGGCCTTAGGGGGAAAAACAAAAACAAAACAAAAAAAACAAAAAAAAACCCAACAACAAAAAACGTCACCGCCTTAGGTGCTCCATTGATCCGATAACTGATGCCACACAAAAAAAGAAAGAAAAACAAAAAGAAAAACATAAAGGACGTTAGTCTCACCATTCAATCGGTCCTTTCTGAAAAGCACTGGGCTACAAGAATATCAAATTCAGCATTCAACCAAACTTTAAGAGCCTCAGGCTAGAAGGACGTTAAAAACCTTACCTGTCAACCTGTTCTTAAGAGCTTCAGGCTACAAAGACGTCAGTCTCACCATTCATTCAACCGGCCCATAAAAACCAAAGGCCACAGGGATGTTAATCTCACCATTCAACCTGTCCTTTAAGCCCCCCAGGTCACAAGGACGTTAAAATCTCACCGTCCAAACTGTCTTCAACAGCATCAGGTTACTCAGACGTTATAACCCCAGCATTCATACTGTCTCGAAAGAGCCTCAGGCTACCAGGACGTTAACCTGACTATTCAACCTGTCCTTTAGGCTACTAAGACGCCAGTCTCACTATTCATCCTGTCCTCAAAAGCCTCAGGCTACCGTGACGTTAGCATTACTGTTCAACCTGTCCTTCAGGCTACTAAGACGTTAATCTCACCGTTCATCCTGTTCTGGAGAGCCTCAGGCTACCGGAACGTTAACATCACTATTCAACCTGTCTTTCGGGCTCTTAAGACGTTTATGTCACCATTCATCCTATCCTTTAGAGTCTCAAGCTACCAGGACGTCGATGTCATCATTCATCCTTTCCTTTAGAGTCTCAAGCTACCAGGACGTCGATGTCACCATTCATCCTTTCCTTTAGAGTCTCAAGCTACCAGGACGTCGATGTCACCATTCATCCTTTCCTTTAGAGTCTCAAGCTACCAGGACGTCGATGTCACCATTCATCCATTCCTTTAGAGTCTCAAGCTACCAGGACGTCGATGTCACCATTCATCCTTTCCTTTAGAGTCTCAAGCTACCAGGACGTCGATGTCACCATTCATCCTTTCCTTTAGAGTCTCAAGCTACCAGGACGTCGATGTCACCATTCATCCTATCCTTTAGAGTCTCAAGCTACCAGGACGTCGATGTCACCATTCATCCTTTCCTTTAGAGTCTCAAGCTACCAGGACGTCGATGTCACCATTCATCCTTTCCTTTAGAGTCTCAAGCTACCAGGACGTCGATGTTACCATTCATCCTATCCTTTAGAGTCTCAAGCTACCAGGACGTCGATGTCACCATTCATCCTTTCCTTTAGAGTCTCAAGCTACCAGGACGTCGATGTCACCATTCATCCTTTCCTTTAGAGTCTCAAGCTACCAGGACGTCGATGTCACCATTCATCCTTTCCTTTAGAGTCTCAAGCTACCAGGACGTCGATGTCACCATTTTATCACCACAGACAGCCAGACAGAGTCAGACAGCCCTGACCAGGGTCAGCCAGCTGTCAAGGACGCCGCGCATCTGCCGGACACCAGTGACCAGTGGTGAGCAAGGACAATCAGTGTGGTGGGAAGGGAGGGGAGGGAAATAGGGGGGGGGGGGGATTAGTTTTGTGATTTATGATGACAACCTATTGGACTCATTCATACGTTCGCGCACGAACGTGAAATAACTACCCCATCCACCATCTGTCTCTCTGTCTCTCTGTTCTTGTCTGTCTGTCTGTCTGTCTGTCTGTCTCTCTCTCTCTCTCTCTCTCTCTCTCTCTCACACACACACACACACACACACACACACACACACACACACACACACACACACACACACACACACACAAAATTTTTGCTTTCATGGACACCGTAAAAGTGTGATCTAAGTCTTGGCTTACAATTGTGTTGCCTGTACTTATTATTATTTTTTTTTAAAAAATAGAAAACGTGTCCTTTTTCAAATCGGATTAGTGAGACATACATGTCAAATAATTTGTTCATCTGTATTGACCTATTTTGTTGTTTATTTGATTGCTTGACTTGTAGGCCTAATAATCTTGATGTAACATTGTGTTGCCATGCCATTTACTCAAGATGCGTGGCCCTCCAAGAAAGGGCTTCGAATAGGATATCTTAATATTAACAGTGCTAGAAACAAAACTGATGAAATAGCATCTATTTTAAACAACAATGGAATGAACTTTCATATGTTTTGCTTCGCCGAATCCAGGTTAACATGTGTAGTTTCAGATGCTGATATGTATATGCATAATTATAACATCATCCGTCTTGATCCTACAGCTCCTAAATCAACAGGACTGCTATTATACTGTGCGAACTCATTAAATTTTAAAAGAATACTACATCTCGAAAGCTATAATATAGAATCGGT
>JAFLJL010008392.1:135454-152954 GCA_018398815.1 Conus ventricosus
GAGAGAGAGAGACAGAGACAGAGACAGAGACAAGAGAGAGAGAAAGAGAGTCCCTTGCACTTGAGACGCAGACCTGTACTGGTTTGAAAAGGTTTCTATTGCCATTTACTGGACGCAGTCAGTTAAAGAACTGGACTCAGTTGTTTCAGCAAGGATGGAATAATCCAGTAAGCCTTTCTTTCGTCACCAATTTCAACGATTGTTTCCCTTGCGATATCCTTACATGATGAGAGAGAGAGAGAGAGAGAGAGGAGAGAGAGAGAGAGAGGAGAGAGAGAGTGAGAGAGAGAGAGGAGAGAGAGAGAGAGAGAGAGAGAGAGGGAGAGAGGAGAGAGAGAGAGAGAGAGATGATGATGATGATGATGATGATGATAATCTTTGAGAGAGAGAGAGGAGAGAGAGAGAGAGGAGAAAGAGAGAGAGAGAGAGAGGGGAGAGTGATGATGATGATGATGATGATGATGATGATGATGATGATGATGATAATCTTAGAGAGAGAGAGAGAGAGGGGGAGAGAGAGAGAGAGAGAGAGAGAGACAGAGACAGAGACTGAGACAGAGTCCCTTGCACTTGAGACGCAGCCCTTTGTACTGGTTTTTTAATGGTTTCTTTTGGCTTACGCAGTCAGTTAAAGAACTGGACTCAGTTGTTTCAGCAAGGTGGAAGAAAAAGAAACACCCGAAAGGTGCTGGGGAGGACCCAGAGAAGCACCGTCTTCACCTGCCTTGAGAGCAGTCCTGTACCACCCTTGGAGGCCTGCGCTGTGTTGACGAGGGGTACGGGCCCACGCGCAGGACACTCCATTAAGATATAAAGGGACATAACTGCTCCTGAAAAGAGGTAAATTAGACTACAGGATGCAGCTCAAAAACAGCCTTAAAGTGGCATCCCCATGGGTTACCAGCCCGTTTTTCATGACTGCAGAGCCCACCGCCGAAAAACACCACCCCCCAAAGCTGCCGAGCACACCCCAAGCCCCAACCACCCCTCCCCACGCACGGAGATGAAGACGGTGCCACTCCAGACACAGCCAAGCTTTCGCCATAGGGTTTCTTTTGTGCCCTCAAGAGAGAATCCAAAGTTGTAGTCTTTCCCACTGTCAACGGACTTTCCCTGTGGTCAGTGGGTCTTTCCTCACCGTCACTGGACCTTTCTCCAGGGTCACCTAGTTAAGGCTGCCCCTGGAGAAAAGGTGGTTTCAGCAAGGAGGGAAATAATCCAGTAAGCCTTTTTTTCGTCACCAATTTAAACGATTGTTTCCCTTGCAATATCCTTACGTAAATGAGAGAGAGAGAGAGAGAGAGAGAGAGAGAGAGAGAGAGAGAGAGAGAGAGAGAGAGAGAGTTTTATAATCTTAGAGAGAGAGAGAGAGAGAGAGAGAGAGAGAGAGAGAGAGAGAGAGGAGAGAGAGAAGGACGGGGAGGAGGGTGGGTGGGATGCGATGGTTGGAAGGGGAGATAATTTACTCTCCCCTCTTTTCTCTCTCTCTCTCTCTCTCCTCTCTCTCTCTCTCTCTCTCTCTCTCTCTCTCCCCTCTCCCCTCTCTCTCTTAATGCGCACTTGCGATTTTCTGGAAGGCACGGTGCAAACTAATATACATGAGGAAAGTCGCCAATCCCTCTCACCGTCCTTTCTCTCTCCCCATTTCATCAAGTAGTAGTTAAACCATTTGGGGAAAGGGGATCGTCGAAATCATCATCTCTAATATAGTTGGGCATCACGCTCTCTCTCCTCTCTCTTCTCTCTTTTCTCTCTCTCTCTCTCTGACTTTGTTATCCTGTCTGGTAAATAAGAAGAACTGCGTTGGCTACAGATCGTTCCATGTTTGGGAATTTTGGGCAGCAAGTTTCATGAAGACCATGCCATCGGCTGCACTGCTTTTTAGATCAGTGTGTGGCTGTTTTCATGCGTTTCTATCAGGCCTTCATGTTTGAAGTGCAAGGCAGAAGAGGGCCCCTACTGCGCCATTTTGGGACACTGAAAGGAAGAAAAGACGGTGTCATAGTAGGATTGCTCCTCTCTTATTTGTACTGGGGCAGTTTTCTCCTTCGCTGTGGAGACGTGGAAAGCAATCCGGGGACCCAACCCTTCTCAGACCAAAGACAGCAAGGAAGCATGAGGCAATCCGACTGACCAGCACAAGATCAACAAGCAGCAGAGTCAGTCTAGACAGGACGGACAACCCTTCAAGCAGTTACTTCCGGTGGAACAGCAAGTCAGCCTACCCTGTCTGACGTGATAGGAATGCTGAGCCCCTTGGATACGAAGCTGGACAGTAGGATTGGAGAAGTGAAAGAAGAGATCCGCATCCTCCATGAAGACTCGTGGCCATGAGGGATGAGCTGAGGGGGCTGAGGGAGGAGGTCGTCACGCTCCGTCAACAGAACGAAGACCTGCAGAGAAGGAACGATTGATCTCGGCAAGAAGATTTGAAGATCTGGAGAGGAAGACGGACGACCTGGAAGGGGCGGTCCAAGAGGAACAACCTGGTGTTCTATGGATTACCAAGGAAGGAAAAACGAGACAACCGCTGAGTGTGAAGGTATTGTAAATGAACTTCTCACTGACAGGTTGGAGCTGTCTCGTGACATAGAATTCGACGGGGTCCACCAAATAAACTCAAAGCCCGACTCCCCGTGATTGCTAGATGCGTTCTTTTATAAGCAGAAATTAGATGTGCTTAAAGCTAAAGGAAAGCAAACGGGGAAGTCGGATTTTCATTAGTGAGGACTTTTCTAGTCGAGTGAGAGAAGTAAGGAGGAGGTTGACACCGCATCTAAAGAGAGCTCGTGGTGAGGTAACGGGCTACCATGGTTTTTGACCACCTCCTGATAGACGGAAAGAAGTACTCTGTCGATTCTGGTAAACGGCTGGTAAAAAAATGAGATAGGCCTTTGGGCCGGCCCAGAGATACTCATGGTCATTCAGTGGGGGGAACAAACTTTCAGGTGCCCCGGTTTTGCTGTCACAGTGTAGCTGGTTTAGCAGTGAACTTGCACGTGCTGATCAAGAGACGGGTGACCAGGTGTTGTTGTGCAGCGGTACAGCCAGCGTAGAATGTGAAGATGTGCATGTTGACACGAGCATTGTTGAATGACTCGGCTTCAGACACCGTGTGTGACGCATTACATGACAGCGGGGGTGGGGTCTCTCCCGTGTTCACTGAAAGTCTTGACCCAGATCGCTCTGTTGTATATAATATTCTAAATGTTTGTCTTTTCTTCACTGGAATGTAAATGGTTTACTTTCAAAATACATGATAAAGAATTTGTATCGTTTGTTTGTTCCTTCGATTTTTTTTTGTTTTGTTGAAACATTTTTGGAAGAGTTCATTCGTCAATATTTATGGGATATAAGAAATTCTGTAAGCCTGCCATTAAACTTACAACCGTGGAAGGCGCTCTGGTGGGCTCGTTTGTCTTGTGAGGCACGAACTCTGTTCATTTGTTGAATTAATTTGATATTCAATCGGATTCTTGTTTTGCTTTTGTGATTGATAAATCTCTGATGTGCTTGAACAAAAATATTTGTACATCTGCGCTTACATAAACCCCCGCAGACTCACCTTATTATACATATGCTGGCAATGACAATGGAATAAGTATGCTTGAAGAGTTTGTGGTGATTGTTTACTTTCTGTTGATGATGCTTAAGTGTTATTAAGTGGAGATTTTAAAAGCAGGACTTCAAATATTTCACATGATTTGGAAGACCCATGGGTTGCCTTTTGGCCCTAAGCATTTAAGTAATCCTGTAATGTACGAACAGAAGTCCGAAGATACTGTGCTGAACAACTACGGTAAGATGTTGATTAAATGTGCACGCTTTGAATTTGAATATTGTGAATGGTATGTGTCAGGGCGATTTCGACAATCGCTACACATACATTTTTGAGAGAGGCAATAGCGTCAATGATTATTTTAAATGTCACGTGATTTGTTTGCAAAATTTGTTAAAAATTTTGAACTGCATGTGTTAGAAAGAGTTGAATCTGACCCTATGCCTGTAATGATGAAATTCAGTTTTTCTAATGAAAACATAAATAATGCGAAAATGAATATTGGTAGATGTTTAATGGAGAAGTATGTATGGAATGATACTTATGCCGTAATTTCAGTGATGCAAAGTGCTCTCCGAAATTTAGGAGAGAAAAGAAATGGCAATTACAAAAATTGGTGTTTATGTTAACGAATCTTTGAAATATTTACAGTTGCCTAAAAGATGCCCGCTGAATGTATGAAAAAACAGTTTTAACTTAAATGCAAAACAAAGTTGTGATGCTGGTATGACGTTTGAGTGTCGTAACGGTAAAAAAAAGGCCCGAAACCATTTAATAAATATCGTCGCACTTTATTACCCCCTGATCATTTTTTCTTACTGTGCAGCCAGGCGTGAATACAAGAAACTGTTGAAACACAAACGAAAAAAGTTTAACAGTAATTTAGTAGAACAGTTGGTTTCTTCTGTGAATGACCAAAGGAGTTTTGGAACTCAATGCGTAAAATCAACAATAAAGGAAAACAACCGTCTAATAACATTGGTTTGAAGACTGGTTTTTAACATTTTCAGAAATTGCTTGAAAAAGACGTTGACACAGATGTGTTTCAGATGAGGAAGGCAGTGGAAATGTGCAACATGATTCCAGTGATGATAGTAATTCCAGTAACGATTATTTCAATGTCCAATTTCAAGGGATGAAATTATGATGGCCTTAAGAAAACTGAAAAGTCATAAAGCTAGTGGCCCTGAAGTATTAAATTGGTGAAATGGTGAAAATGCATGTAAGTCTAATTTGATATTGGATTTTGTTACAAAGTATTTCAATTCTGTATTTGACAGGGGTGTTTTTCCTGTACTGTGACAGAATCAATAGTTCTTCCTTTATAAAAAAGGGTAATGTTGATGATCCTAATAATTATAGAGGAATTTCTTTGTGTAAAGTTTGTAGTAAATTGCAGTATGTTTCAATGCAAGACTGAGGGGTGGGTAGAGGAAAAGAACCTCACAGGTGAATGCCAAGCTGGATTTAAACGAAATTTACTCCACGATAGACCACATGTTCACTTTAATTGGCGTTTTTGCAAAAGCAGTTTTGTTTGATCGTAAATTATACGTCGCTTTTATTGATTTTTAGAAGCCCTTTGATTCTGTTAACAGGAGTATATTATGGCGAATTTTGTTTAAAAAAAAGGGGTAAGAGGTAAATTGTATCAATGTGTCCCTGAGCAGTACGACTCTGTAAAAGCTAGAGTAAGACGGCGGTTTCTGACTGATTATATAACCTGTACAACTGGAGTTAAACAAGGGGATGTTTGTAGTCCATTTTTGTTTTCTTTGTTCATTAATGAATTAACAAAAGAAGTGACTAATTTGGACGACATGGGGCAAAATTCATAAATGATTTTTGGAAATTTTCATTCTTCTTTTAGCTGACGATGTTGCAATGATGTTGAAACGATAGTTGGTTTACAAACCCAGTTGAACAGTTTAGAAAGAGCATCCGCTTCACTTCGATTAAACATAAACATGAAAAAAAGCAATATAATTGTGTTCAGAAAGGGTGGATACTTGCAGCCAGAGAAAGGTGGGTATATAATGGAAATGCTATGCCCGTTGTGAATGCTTACAAATATCTTGGCATTTATTTTTCTACACGTTTAAGTTTTACCTTCGCTTGTAAAAGATCTTGCAAGTAGAGCTAAATAGCATATTGTGTATACTGAAGAAAATTTAAAGATTTAAATAATGAATCTTTGACTTTATTTTTGAAATATTTTTGATGCTCAAATTCAAAAACCCATGCTACAATATTTGGGGCTGAAATATGGGGTTTTGATTTGCTGCTATGCACATTGAGAAAATCCACCTGTATGCTCTTAAGAAATTTATTGGGGTTTCATTGAAAACACCGAATGATCTGGTATATGGAGAGACCAATAGATACCCTATACATTAATTTCAGTGGGAAGTTATTCGTTACTGGCTAAGAATAACACAAATGGAACGACACAGATTGCCATACAAAGCCCACACTATGCTTGTAGAGTTAGATAACAGGGGAAAGAAAAACTGGGACCTCTAAATTTTAAAACTAAAATTGTTATGAATTCGGATTTTTGGTTTTGTGTGGGAAAAAACAGGGTGTTGGGGATGTAAATGGTTTTGTTCGTGTGTTTCGGCAAAGATTGATTGATTGTAGTTGGCAGAGGTGGAACTCGCATGTTGAAGACAGCCCTAGGTTTTCTATTTACAGAATGTTAAATCCTATGCCTTGCATTCCTACCTAAATTTGTCAATGGCTATTAATAAACATTTGAGGGCATGCTGTGACAAAGTTTAGATTGGGTATTTCAGATATCTTTGCACATTCTCAAAGAATAGAGTTGTAGTTGATCGTATGATTTTTTGTCCATTGTGTCACGAAACGCAGGAGAATGAAGTTCATTTTGTTCTTTCATGTCCAGAATTAAGTGATTTAAGACAACAGTATATCCCTCCTAAAACTTTAGACATCCATCCTTGTTTAAATTAAAACTTGTTAATGGCATCGACAAATGATAAAATAGTGAAACAGTTTGCTGTTTATTTGTACAGAGGTTTTAAACAGCGTAACTCTATGTTAGCTTAAAGTTGTTTACATCATCTACTGGAAATGTGTCGTGTAAAGTTGCTTTGTGTACATCCCCCTTCTAAGGGGCTATGGCCTATACGAATAAAAGACTTGTCTTGTCTTGTCTCTCTCTCTCTCTCTCTCTCTCTCTCTCTCTGAATTAGGTTGTAGCATACTCACTCAATCTCTCTCTCTCTCTCTCTCTCTCTCTCTCACACACACACACACACACACACACCACACACACACACACACACACACACACACACACACACACACACAAACAAACACACGCGCGCGTGCACACACACACACACACACACACACACACACACACCACACACACACACACACACACACACACACACACACACACACACACACACACACACACACACACACACACACACACACACACACACACACACACACACACACACACACACACACACACACACACACACACACGGAGGGGGGTGGGTGGGGGCTGAGTTCACTGACCGAAGTTGGCAGTGATGTTCCCACACATTAGAGATGATAATCTTGACTATCCTTTCTAATTGGTTTAAGTACTACTTGATGAAGTGTGGAGAGAAAGAACGGTGAGAGAGATTGGCGACTTTCCCCAAATGAATCAGTTTGAATTTGCACTGTGCCTTCAAGAAATACGCGCGCGCGCATACAGGAGAGAGAGAGAGAGAGAGAGAGAGAGAGAGAGAGAGAGAGAGAGAGAGAGAGAGAGAGAGAGAGAGAGAGACTTTGCGACGCCCACTAAATTATCGCCCCCTTCTACCCTCCGACCCCTCCCAACCCTCACTCACCACCCTTCTCTTTGTCTGTCTGTCTGTATGTATGTATGTATGTCTCTCTGTCTGTCTGTCACACACACACACACACACACACACACACACACACACACCACACACACACACACACACACACACACACACACACCACACACACACACACACACACCACACACACAAACACACACACGCATATAAATCAGGTTATCTGCTCGCCCGATAACTGCATTCCTTCCTCCCCGCAAACATTTAAGTGACCGTGTTTGTTCGTCCTTTGTCTCCATTGTTTTGAACGTTGTTTATCCTGCCTGAAGAAGACCCAATAGGCCGAAACGCGTCGTGTCTGTTTTTGTAATTTGCGTGTTCCTTCGTTTGACGGCTATGTCATTCTAGTTTTGCGTTAATGTTTCAGTCACCCCACTTGGAAACCACCCCGCAGAACATATTGCGTGTAAACACCACGGTTCTCAGAAGTCTGTAGGGTGATTTTTGTGACATGTTGACGTCAAAATGACCGCATAGATCAGCCTGAAACAAAGAACGTGGGACCTACTGGACCTGTTTGAGATCTAACTGGAACTTGATGGGTGTGAGTGATCTCCGGGTTTGGGTAATTAGCCGTGATTAAGAAGAGTCAACCGCCGGGTACCATTTGTAGTCTCATGGAACTGATTCCACGTTGCACTTTTTTAATTTTTTTAATTTTTTAATTTTTTTTAACGCGCTTGAGCTTGCTGCGCAATAAGTTTTTCTTTTCTTTTTGTCTGAGTCGGTTGTAGAAGGGGGCGGGGAGAAGAGGAATAGTAAGAGCAGCCTAAGATGTTCATCTCAGTATCACAGTCCTCTCTCGCTCTCTCTCTCTCTGATGGGGTGGATTTGATTTATCTATTATGCAAAAATGGAAAAGAGGACGAACTTCATTTTGTTTTATGTTGCTGTAAATTATCCAATCTAAGAGCGCAATATATACCGACAACGTTTTCCAAGGATCCCTGTCAGTTTCGGTTAAGCCTGTTAACGGCATCTCAGAATGAAAGCGTAGAAAGAAATTTCTGTTTACTCATTCAAGGCATTTCAGTTTAGATCAGTCATGACTTCGTGACGGAGTAGTCCATCCAGTTTTTCTTGTGTTCTTTATCATTCTTACATTGTTCTTATAGTCTCCATACCCCCGTTCATAAGGGGCAATGTCTTTTATATGAAGTGAACCATCTGAGTTCTGAGTTCTGACGGGAGCGGGAAGGTGGGGATGTTACATGTAAGGTTTATAGAGCAGACAAACTGGGCACGTGAACAAAAAGCAGGAAGTGGGGAAAAAGCTTCTGTGTTCATTTCACCTGAACATGGGAATCCATCTCCAACCCAAAATATCAGAACGCATTAAAAAGAAACACGAAGGCCATTTGGGAAAGTGCAAAACTCTACCAAGTGACTCTACCCTTTGTGTCAGACGATGAGGGGAAACGAGATACTGTCTCCTCCGGGAACGACATCGATGGTTCAGTCTTAATGTGGCACTTGTCTTGAACTGAGTTACTTGCCTTGAGCAGTGTTTCTACATAGGACATGTTAAAAGACAGACAGATTGCCTTGAGCAATGTTTCTACATAGGACATGTTAAAGAAGACAGATTGCTTGAGCATGTTTCTATAGACTTAAAGAAACGATTGCCTTGTGAGCAAATGTTTCTACATAGGACATGTTAAAGACAGACAGATTGCCTTGAGCAATGTTTCTACATAGGACATGTTAAAGAGACAGATTGAGTCCTAAATTTTAAAGTGTTTTTAAGCAACAGTAAACCCCTTCCCAAAAACTTTGGGAATCCTTCCTTTTTTAAATTAAATTTTGTTAAGGCTTCGACAAATGATAAAATATTTGAAACAGTTTCGGGTTTTTTGTACATTTTTTTAAAAAAACGGTTTAATTTATGTTAGCTTAAATTTTGTTTACCATTTACGGGAAAAGGGTGTCTTTTAAAAAGTTTTTTTTGTTGTAAAACCCCCCTTCGGGGGGGAAAAAGGGGGCCTATACGAAAAAAAGATTTTGTCTTGTCTTGCCCTCTCCTCTCTCTCTCTCTCTCTCTCTCCCTAAATTTTGGGGTTTTTAGAATACTCACTCAATCTCTCTCTCTCTCCCCCTCTCTCTCTCCCACACACACCCCACAAAACCACACACACACAAAACACACCCACAAAACAAAACACACACACCACACCCACACACAAACAAAAAACCGCGCCGTGCACCACACACACAACACACACACACACCCACACCAAAACCACCCACACCCCCACACACCCCAAACACAAACCCCCTCACACACACACAACCCCACACACCCCACACACACCCCCCAAAACCACACACACACCCCCCACACACCCCACACACACACACACACACCCCCCACCCCCACGGAGGGGGGTGGGGGGGGCCTGGTTCACGACCAAAATTTGGGCATGATGCCCCCACCCCATTAGAGATGATAATTTTTGACAAACCCCTTTAAAAATTTGGGTTTTTAAGACTTATTGATGAAGTTGGAGGGGAAAAAAACCGGTGAGAGAGTTTGGGCGATTTTCCCCCAAATGAAATCTTTTGAATTTGCACTGTCCTTCAAGAAAAAACGCGGGCGCGCCCATAAGAGAGAAGAGAGAGAGGGGAGAGTTTAGAAAGGGGGAGGGGAGAAAAGAGGGGAGAGAGAAGAGAGAGAGGGGGGAGGGGGTTTTGCGAGCCCACTAAATTATCGCCCCCTTCAAACCCTCCGACCCCCCCAAACCCCTCACCACCACCTTCTTTTGGGTTCTGTCTGTCGGTATGTATTTTTGATTTTTTCTCGTCGGGTCTGTCACACACACAAAACACCACACCCAAAACACACACAAAACACAAACACACACACCCACACACACACACACACAAAAACCACAACACACAAAACACACACACAAAAAAACACACCCCACGCATAAAAATTTCGGGTTTATCTCCCTCGCCCGAAACTGAAATTCCTTCCTCCCCGCAAACATTTAAGTGAGGGGGGGGGGGGGGGGGGTTTTTTGCCCTTTTTCTCCATTGTTTTAAAAACGTTGTTTTATCCTGCCTGAAGAAGCCCCAAAATGGGGGCCAAAAAAGGCCCGGTGTCGTTTTTGTAATTTGCTTTGTTCCTTGTTTGACGGTTTATGTCATTTAGTTTTGCGTTATTTTTTCAGTCCCCCCACTTGGAAACCCCCCCGCAGAACTTATTGCGTTTTTAAACCCCCAGGGTTTCTCAAAGTCTGTAGGGTGATTTTTTTTGACATGTTGGTCAAAATGACCCCCCTTTAGATCAGCCTGAAACAAAAAAAAACGGGGGACCTACTGGCCCTGTTTGAGATCTAACGGGAAACCCTTGTTTGGGGTGGGGTGATTTTCCGGGGTTTTTTGGGTTTAATTACCGGGGTTTAAAGAAGAGTCAACCCCCGGGGGTTCCCCATTTGTAGTTCAGGGAACTGATTCCACTTTTGAAACTTTTTTAATTTTTTTTAATTTTTTTAATTTTTTTTTTAACGCGTTTTGAGCTTGCGCGAAAAAGTTTTTCTTTTTTTTTTTGTCTGAGTCGGTTTTTAGAAGGGGGCGGGGGGGGAAGGGGGAATTAAAAAAGAGCAGCCAAAGGGATGTTCATTCAGTATCACAGCCCTCTCTCGCTCTCCCTCTCTCTGATGGGGGGGAAATTTGTTTTTACCCAATTAGGCAAAAAATGGAAAAGGGGAAAAAATTCTTTTTGTTTTTTTTTTGCTGAAAAATTAAACCCAAATCAAAGAGGCAATATATACCGAAAACTTTTTCCCCAAGGACCCCTTTGCGGGTTTCGGTTAAGCCTGTTAAACCGGAATCTCGAATGAAAGCGAAGAAAAAAAATTTTCGTTTACCCCATTAAAGGCATTTCAGTTTAGATCATCATGACTTCTTTGACGGAGTGGGTTCCATCCTTTTTTTCTTGTTTTTTTTTAATCATTTTTTCCCTTTTTTCTTATAGTCCCCTTTACCCCCGTTAAAAAGGGGGGCAATGTTTTTTATATGAAGTGCCCCCCTGGGTTTGATTTTCTGAGGGGAGCGGGAAAGGGGGGGATGTTTTTATTTTAAAGGGTTTTTGAGCAGACAAACTGGGCCCGTGAACAAAAAGCAGGAAGTGGGGAAAAAGCTTCTGTGGGTTTTTTTTAAACCCGAAATGGGAAAACCCCTCCCAACCCAAAAAAAAAAATCAAAGCATTAAAAAAAAACACGAAAGGGCCCTTTGGGAAAGGGCAAAACTCAACCCAAATGACTCTACCCTTTTTGTCAGAAAGATGAGGGGAAACGAGATACTGTCCTTTCCCCCGGGAAAAAAAAAAAAAGACATCGATGGTTCGTCCTTTAAATTTTGGGACTTGTCTTGAACTGGTTTTTTGCCTTGAGCAGTGTTTCCCCATAGGCATGTTTTAAAAAACAGCAGATTCCCTTTAGCAATTTTTTTCCCTTGGGGCATGTTTAAAAAAAAAAAAAAGATTTCCTTGAGGCCCTTTTTTTTCATAGGACGTTTAAAAGGGCGACAGATTGCCCTTGGGGCAATGTTTTTTACCCAAAGGGCATGTTTAAAAAACAGACAGATGGGTTTTAGCCCAAAGTTTTTACAAAAGAATGTTAAAAGACCGACAATTTCCTTGGAAGGGAATTTTTTACCCTAAAGGGCATGTTTTAAAAAAAAGACGAATTTCTTGAGCAATGTTTTACTAGGACATGTTAAAGGGCAGACAGATTGGCCCTTTAGCAATGTTTCTACATAGGGGCAGTTAAAAGACAGCAGATTGGGCCCTTTAGCAATTTTTTCTACATAGGACAAGTTAAAAGACGACGATTTTCCTTTTAGCAAAAGTTTCTACATAGGACAAAGTTAAAAAACAACAGATTGCCTTGGCCCAAAGTTTCTTTAAAAAGGGACATGTTAAAGAAAAGTAGATTGCCTTGAGCAATGTTTTTTCCCTAGGGCCTGTTAAAAGAAAAGACAGAATTTCCTTTTGGAATGGGTTTTTACATTGGACCTGTTAAAAGACGACAGATTGCCTTGACAATTTTTTTCTACCCAAAAAACCTTTTAAAAGCAGACAATTGCCCCGGGGCAATTTTTTCTACTTTGGACATGTTAAAGAAGACAGGGTTTCCCTTTAGCAATTTTTTCTACATAGGACATGTTAAAAGACAGACAGGGTTGCCCTTGGGGCAATGTTTCTACATAGGGGAAAGTAAAAGACCCGACAGATTGCCTTGGGGCCAAAGGGTTTTTACATAGGACATGTTTAAAAAAACGGGGCAGATTGCCCCTTTAGCAAGGTTTCTACATAGGACAAATTTTTAAAAAAAAGACAAATTGGGCCCGGGGCAATGTTTCTACATTTGGGGCATGTTAAAAGACAGACAGATTTTCCTTGGGGCAATGTTTCTAATAGGACATGTTTAAAAAAACAGACAGATTGGGCCCTTTAGCAAGTTTCTTCTTTGGACATTTAAAAAGAAAAAAGATTGCCCTTTAGCAAAGTTTTTCATAGGAAAAAAAAAAGACAGAAAAGGGTTTCTTGAGCAAAAGTTTCTACATAGGACATGGTTTAAAAAAAAGAAGATTGCCTTGACAATTTTCTACTTTGGACATGTTAAAAGACCGACAGATTGCCTTAGCAATGTTTCAAAAAGGCAAAGTTAAAAAAACAGGGCAGAATTTCCTTGAGCAATGTTTTTTACTTTGGACATGTTAAAAAGACGAAGATTTCCTTGACAAAGTTTCTACATAGACCCCCTTAAAAACAGACAGATTGCCTTGAGCTAAAGGTTTTTTTACATAGGGCCGGTTTTAAAAAACAGGGGCGATGGCCCTTTAGCAATGTTTTACCTTGGGCCTGTTAAAAAACAGACAATTTCCTTAGGGAATTTTTTTCTACATAGGACTGGTTTTAAAGACGGGGAAAAGATTTCCTTAGCAATGTTTTACAATAGGACATTTTTAAAGACAACAGATTGCCTTGACATTTTTTCTTTCATAGGACAAGTTTTAAAAAAACCCGACAGTTTTCCCTTTAGCAAAGTTTTTTTTACATAGGACATGTTTTTTTTGACAGAAAAGATTCCCTTGAACAATGTTTTACATAGGCATGTTAAAAAACAGAAGAAATTTCCTTGGCAATTTTTTCTTTAAAAGGACAATTTTAAAAAACGACAGATTGCCTTTAGCAATTTTTTCTCATAGGACATGTTAAAAAAAACAGACAGAATTTCCTTGAGCAAAGTTTTTTTAAAAAAAGGACATGTTTTAAAAGACCCGACCGATTTTCCTTGAGCAATGTTTCTACATAGGACATGTTAAAAGACAGACAGATTGCCCTTTAGCAAGGGTTTTTAAAATAGGCAGTTTTTAAAAAACAGACAAATTTCCTTGGGGCAATGTTTTACAAGGGCCCTGTTAAAAAGGGCAGACAGATTGCCCTTTAGCAATGTTTTTACATAGGACTTTTTAAAGACAGACAGATTGCCTTGAAACAATGTTTTAAAATAGGCCCTGTTAAAAGACCCGACAGATTGCCTTGGCAATGTTTCAAAATAGGACTTTTTAAAAACAGACAGTTTTCCCTTGGGGCAAGTTTCTACTTTGGGCAAGTTAAAAGACCCGCAGGGTTTCCTTAGCAATGTTTCTTCAAAAGGGCAGTTAAAAACAGACAGATTGCCTTTAAATGTTTTTTTTTCTTTGGGGCATGTTTTAAAAAACAGACAGATTGCCTTGAGCAATGTTTCTACATAGGACATGTTAAAAGACAGACGATTGCCTTTGAAAATGTTTTTTTACATTGGCCATGTTAAAAAAAGAAAAGATTGCCTTGAGCAATGTTTCCATTAGGACATGTTAAAAGACAGACAGATTGCCTTGAGCAATGTTTCAAAATAGGACATGTTTTAAAAAAAGCAGATTCCTTTAGCAAAGTTTTTTCATAGGCAGTTAAAAGGGCAGACAGGGTTGCCTTTACAAAGTTTTTTTACATAGGGCATTTTAAAAGACAGACAAAATTTTCCTTGAGCAATGTTTTTACTTTTGGGCCTGTTAAAAGACAGACAGATTGCCCTTTAGCCCTTTTTTTACATGGACTTTTTAAAAAACGACGTTTCCTTGAGGGAATGTTTCTACATAGGGGCAAAGTTAAAAGACAGACGAATTTTCCTTGAGCAATGTTTTACCCTAGGGCATTTAAAAGACAGAAAAGATTTCCTTTAAACAATGGGTTTTTACATAGGGAAAAATGTTTTAAAAAAAAAAGACAGATTTCCTTGAAACAATGTTTTTACTTTGGGCATGTTAAAAGGGCAGACCGAAATTTCTTTAGCCAAAGTTTCTACATAGGGAAAATTTTTAAAAAACGACAGATTGCCTTGAGCAATGTTTTTTACATAGGGGCATGTTTAAAAAAACAGCAGATTGCCTTGAGCAAGTTTCAAAATAGGGGCATTTTAAAAGACCCGACAGATTTGCCTTGAGCAATGTTTCTACCTTTGGACAAAGTTAAAAGACAGACCGATTTCCTTTAGCAATGTTTTTTACATAGGAAAAATGTTAAAAAACAGAAAAAAGATTGCCCTTTAGCAATGTTTCTAATAGGAAAAAGTTAAAAAAACAGCAATTGCCTTGAAGGGAAGTTTTTTTACATAGGACATGTTAAAAGCGGCGATTGCCTTGAGCAATGTTTTTTACCCTAGGCTTTTTAAAGGGCCCGACGAAATTTCCTTGAGAATGTTTCTAAAAAAGGACATGTTTAAAAAACAGACAAAATTGCCTTGGCAAGTTTCTCTTTTTACTTTTTTAAAAAAACGGGCAGTTTTTCCTTGGCAATGTTTCTACATAGGGGGCATGTTTAAAAAAAACAGACAGATTGCCTTTGGGAAAGTTTCTACATAGGGGCATGTTTTTAAAAGGGCGACAGATTGCCCTTTAGCAATTTTTTCTACTTAGGACTTTTTAAAAGACAGGGCCCGGGTTGCCCTTTACAAAGTTTTTTACAAAAAACTTTTTAAAAGACAGACAGATTGCCCTTTAGCTTTTTTTCTACATTGGACATGTTAAAAGACAGACAGAATTTCCTTGAGCAATGTTTCTACCTAGGACATGTTTTTTTTAAAAAAAAAACAGGAAAAAAAAAGACAAGATTGCCTTGAGCAAAGTTTTTTACATAGGACATGTTTTAAAAGCAGGGCAGATTTTCCCTTTTGGGAATTTTTTCTCATAGGACTGGGTTAAAAAACAGACGATTGCCCTTTAGCAAAGTTTTTTACATAGGACAGTTAAAAGACAGACAGATTGCCTTGAGGGAATGTTTCTTTCATAGGACATTTAAAAACAGAAAGATTTCCTTGGGCAAGGTTTTTACTAGGACTTTTTTAAAAAACGACAAAAATTGCCTTGAGCAAAAGGGTTTTTACCCTAAAGGGCATTTTTTAAAAGACAGACAGATTGCCCTTTAGCAATGTTTTTTTAATAGGACATGTTAAAAAAACAGACAGTTTTCCCTTTAGCAATTTTTTTCTACATAGGACATGTTAAAAACCCGACAGATTGCCTTGAGCAATTTTTTTTACAAAAGGACTTTTTAAAAGACAGACAATTTTCCCTTTACAAAGTTTTTTAATAGGACATGTTAAAAGGGGAGACAATTGCCTTGAGCAAATTTTTTTTTCATAGGAAAATGTTAAAAGACAGACAGATTCCTTGACAAGGTTTTTTTCCAAAGGACTGTTTAAAAAGACGACAGATTGCCTTGAGCCCAAAGTTTCCCACATGGACATGTTAAAAGGACACAGATTGCCTTTAGGGAATGTTTCTACAAAAGGACATTTTAAAAAAACAGACAGATTGCCTTGAGCAATTTTTTCCCCATAGGACATGTTAAAAGACAGACGATTGCTTAGCAATTTTTTTCTACTTGGACATTTAAAAAACGACAGATTGCCTTGAAACAATGTTTTACATGGACATGTTAAAAAAACAAAAGTTTTCCTTGACCAAAGTTTTTACATAGGAAAATTTAAAAGACAGACAGATTGCCTTGAGCAATGTTTTTACATAGGAATTTTTAAAAGAAAAGACCAAATTTCCTTTAGCAAAGTTTTTACATTAGGCATGTTAAAAGACAGCAGATTTTCCTTTAGCAAAGTTTCTACTAGGACATGTTAAAAGCAGACAGATTGCCTTAGCAATTTTTTCTTTCAAGGGGAAAGTTAAAAAAAAGGGCAGATTGCCTTGAGCAATGTTTCCTTTCATAGGAAATGTTAAAAGACAGACAGATTGCCTTTAGCAATTTTTTTAAAATAGGACATGTTAAAAAAAAGACAAAATTTCCTTGGGGCAATGTTTCTACCTTGGGAAAAAAAGACAGGGGAGATTGCCTTTAGCAAAGTTTCTACATAGGACCCCTGTTTAAAAAAACAGACAGATTGCCTGAGCAATGTTTCTACATAGGACATGTTTTAAAAACAGACCGATTGGGCCTTTTAAACAATTTTTTTCTACATAGGGCTTTTTTAAAAAAACAGACAGATTGCCTTGAGCAAAGTTTTTACATAGGACATGTTAAAAAACGACAGGTTTTCCTTGAGCAAGTTTTACATAGGAAAATGTTAAAAGACAGACAGATTGCCTTGAGCAAAATTTCTACATAGGGCATGTTTTAAAAAACAGGGCAGTTGGGGTTGACAATTTTTTTCTAAAATAGGACATGTTTTAAAAGGCAGACAGATTGGGCCCTTTAAACAATGTTTTACTTTGGACATGTTAAAAGACAAGATTGCCCCTTTAGCAATTTTTTCTACTAGGAAAATGTTTTTAAAAAACGACGATTTTCCCTTTAGCAAAGTTTTTTACAAGGGGAAAATTTTAAAAAGGGCCCCGTTTTTCCCCCGAGGGTTTTTTTAAAATAGGCATTTTAAAAGACAATGATTGCCTTGGAAAGGGTTTTTAATAGGGCATGTTTTAAAAAACAGACAATTGCCTTGAGCAATGTTTCACATAGGACAGTTTTAAAAAACAGAC
>JAFLJL010008392.1:170454-175454 GCA_018398815.1 Conus ventricosus
TCTTCTCTCTCTCTCTCTCCTCTCTCTCTCTCTCTCTCTCTCTCTCTCTCTCTCTCTCTCTCTCTCTCTCTCCCAGATCGGATAGATAGACAGGCAGAAAGACAGACAGATAGAGATATAGAGATATAGATAGATAGATAGATAGATAGATAGATAGATAGATAGATAAGTAAAACCACAACATGTTTCTCAGAAATTTTCAGCTGACGTATTTCGGATTTATTTTGAAGGTGTGACACGAAATGATAGTCCACAAGCTGATGCAATCATAAAGCCCGCGTTTTAGTTCTTTGTCAGGGTTTTAGAAGACTCGGAGGTTAATTGTCAGGCATTTCCATTTGTCTGTCTGTCTGTCTGTCTGTCTGTCTATTTGTCTGTCTGTTTGTCTGTCTGTCTGTCTGTCTGTCTCTGTCTCTGTCTGATTATGTGTGTGCTGTACTCCCCCCCCCCTCTCTCTCTGTCTGTCTGTCTGTCTGTCTGTCTCTCTCTGTCTCTGTCTCTCTCTCCCTCTTTCTTTCTCTCTCTCTCTCTCTCATGAGCACACTTTATTGGTTCCTACACTGAGTTGTGCCTTGAATTGAGAGAGAGAGAGAGAGAGAGAGAGAGAGAGAGAGAGAGAGAGAGAGAGAGAGAGAAGAGAGAGAGAGAGAGAGAGAGAGAGAGAGAGGCGAGTGCGTGGGGGTGCAGAATTATACACTATCTCCTAGAAACCGACAATGAGTTCACAGTCCAACACGAATTTGAATTTCATGTGCGCCCACCCAGTACAGAAACTGACATTCTCCCATGTTGCTTCTGTGAACGCGTTGTTGTCCTGGTGGATTTTCGGTGTAGTGTTAGATTGACCCTCCCCCCTCCCCTTCCCCCGACCCCTGCCTCGTTCCCCTTCCCTCCTCCCTTCCGCTCTCCCCCTCCCTCTCTCCCCTCTCCCTACTCTTCTGGCATAGTTGTGTCTGCCATATTCTCAAAAGTGGGTACAAACTTCGAAAACTTTCGTTGAATCGGACCTGCTTCCACTACCCCCACCTCCCTCCATCCTTTCACCAAACCCCTTCCATTTCCAAAAGACCACCACCACCACCACCACCACCACCACCAACAACTTCAATACTGATTATAGCTACATGAGTACCAGCAAATGAAGAACAGCTCTCAGACCTGAGATGCGGACTTCTTACAGGACCTTTTTTTTTCTTTTTTTTTTTTTTGAGGTAAATGAATAGTTCCTGGAATCTTTTTTTCTTCATTTCAAACAGACATTCGAGTTTAAAGCGTTAGCAATGAAATATACAGATTAAAAAAAAAAAAAAAAGAGAGAAAAGAAAAATCAGTCTTATGATGTCTCTCTTTACTGTGGTAATGAAAAACAACAGCAACAGCAACAACACCAACAACGACAACAACAACAACAAAACCAACAACACCAACAACGACAACAACAACAACAAAACCAACATAACTGTCTCCAAGATGAGCAACATGAATTTCAGACAAAAAATCTGTTGCGACGGCACAGTGCGCTACACTACACTACACTACACTACACTACACTACACTACACTACACTACACTACACTACACTGCGCTGCGCTACACTACACTACACTACACTACACTACACTGCACTACACTACACTACACTACACTACACTACACTACACTACACTACACTACACTACACTACACTACACTACACTGCGCTGCGCTACACTACACTACACTACACTACACTACACTACACTACACTACACTACACTACACTACACTACACTGCACTGCACTGCACTGCACTGCACTACACTTCACTGCACTTCACTATACTACACTACACAACACTACACTTCACTGCACTTCACTACACTACACTACACAACACTACACTTCACTGCACTTCACTATACTACACTACACAACACTACACTTCACTGCACTTCACTACACTACACTACACAACACTACGCTACGCTACGCTACACTACACTACACTACACTACACTACACTACACTACACTACACTACACTACACTACACTGCAAGATAAATACAATGCAATCGCCAAACACTGAGTAAAGCCTTTGTCATATGACACAATAATGCATTACAAGGTACCAGAATGTAGTCTGCAAGTCCGGCAAAAATAAATAACGTATTACACCATGCAGTCCTTTCCGCCAGTCAAAATGAATAGATAATTAAGTGAATACATGAATAAATAAATAAACAAAATCTGACCTTTGTGTTCCTTGTTTCAACTTCCCGACTTCTGAACAATAACATTAAAAAAAAAAAAGAATCCTAATTTTCCAGAAAAAAGTACTTCTCCTTGAGCGCCTAAACAACGACTGAGATTCAACTGCACATGATTTCTGTTTTCCTTTTTAATAGTCTTCGCGTTGTTTAAAGACTACGAGTGTGAGTCAAACTGAGGTTATAGTCTATGAACGTAGGCCTACTTCCCTGCATGCAGCAGATTTCTACAAGTCAGGACGGATGAGCTGATGTCCCCCCCCCCCCCCCCCTACTCCTCTGTGTGGTGTGTGTGTGTGTGTGTGTGTGTCTCTCTTCTCTCTCTCTCTCTCTCTCTCTCTCTCTCACTCTCTCCCTCCATCTCTCTCTCTCTCTCTCTCTCCTCTCTCTCTCTCTCTCTTTCTCTCTCGCTCGCTCGCTCGCTCCTTACCTTTGTGCGCGCATGCATGCATGAATGAGGAGTGCGGGCACTTGCAAACACATTTTGTATTCTGACCAAAGAGAAAGCAGCATAGTGACAGGCACACCCAGTCTTCTTCTCTGAAGAAAACAGTGGAAACATCCTTCCTCCTCTGTGTGTCTGTCTGTCTCTCTGTCTCTCGCTCTGTCTCTCTCTGTCTATGTCTCTGTCTGTCTGTCTGTCTGTCTCTGTCTCTGTCTCTGTCTATCTCTGTCTGTCTGTCTGTCTCTGTCTCTCTCTCTGTCTCTGTCTCTGTCTGTCTGTCTGTCTCTCTGACTCTGTATCTCTCTCTGTCTCTCTCTGTCTTTCTGTCTCTGTCTGCTGTCTGTCTGTCTCTGTCTGTCTGTCTGTCTGTCTGTCTGTCTCTCTCTCTCTCTCTCTCTCTCTCTCTCTCTCTCTCTCTCTCCTCTCTCTCTCTCTCTCTCTCCGTTGCTGTGTGTTTGACTGTGTATTCTATTTTTGCAGGCCACACTGGAAAGTAAGTGGTCATAGCGACGGTACGTGGATCTGCGTCTGTAAAATGTCCTCCTTTTGTGCCCCCCCCCCCCCCCCCCACACGCACACTGAGCAGCACTGTAGGCTACACCACCAACAGGAGCCAGACGCCTTAATGTGTACGTGGGCACAGTAAATTGTCTTTCCCACGTTCGACTGTTTCACTGGTATCAGCATGGAAATTCATTGTCGATGGACTTTCTCTCTTTTGCTGGCGAAGTAAGGAAAAGACAACTCCGTGAGCACAGTGAATTATGTTTCCCACACCCGACAAATTCAATGATAGCATGGACATTTTCGTCGATGGAAGTTCTCTCTTTTGCGGGCGGAGGAAGGAAAAGACAATTCCATGGGCACAGTTAATTGTCTCTCCCACGTTCGACAGTTTCCCTGATACCAACATGGATACTCATTGTCGATGGACTTTCTCTCTTTTTGCTGGCGGAGGAAAGAAAGGACAACTCCCACAACTCGCACTCTGCGAGCACACAGATCGTCAATAAAGATTTTCATAAAGCTTTAGAAAAGTAGTTACAGACTCAGAATCAAAAACTTACTTGGAGAATATTCTGATTCTGATTCTGAGTCTGGAACTACTTTTCTGATGTCGAATCCAGAATCCAGAAACCTATACTCTTATTTATTTTCATAAAGCTGTTTGCGGTTAGGGCTAGGTAATGGTTTGGTTTTCGTTAGGTTACGCTTTGTGTTCGAGTTCAAGGATCTGGTTAGGGATAGGATTAGGGTCATACATCCGGGCATGAGAGAGAGAGAGAGAGAGAGAGAGAGAGAGAGAGAGAGAGAGAGAGAGGAGAGAGAGAGAGAGAGAGAGAGCTTCCGGTTTCCTCTTCAAAGTTCCCGTCTGTGGCGCAGAAACACGCCCTCTTTATTTGTTCACTGCGCACCTAGTCAGGGGCGGATCAAGGATGGGGGTGGGGAGAGAGCGAGGGGAGCAAAAAAAAAAAAAAAAAAAAGGCGGGGTGGGGTGAGGGAAGGGTTACCTGTGTGAGAGGAAGGGGTCCAGGAACATGGACCCTCGCCAGCATCACCCACCCACCCACCCCGCCTTCTGTCCTCTGGTTCAAGTCCCAGAATTAAACGAAACAAAACAAAACAAAACAAACAAAAAAGTGCAAGTCTGAACTTGAAAAGCCTTATTGAGCTAGATCCGTGTGGGGGGGGGGGGGGGGGGGGGGGGGGGGGGGGGGGATGGGGGGGGATGAGGAGATTAAGGGAGGGGGTGGGTGGGTGAATCGTCATAGAAACAGCATCATCAGAAAAGAATTGTCCAAAATATGTACAAGTTAGGCAAGGCACCGCCTACCCTTAGGCCTTCCCCTCCCCTCCCCCGTTCCACTACCCTTTCTCTCCCCCCCCCCCCTTTCCTCCACCCCTCTCCACCCCTGCCCCATCCCTTCCTTTCCTAATGTTTCTGATGAGTGTACATGGTTCATCGAACGGGATTATTTTTTGTCTCTACCTACGCCGTTCACCCCACCCTTCCCCAACCGGTTGCTCCCAACAGAATGTAGACCAATCAGAACACGTTGCTATTTATAGTGCACAGGAGACGAGAGGAAAAGACAGAAAAGTAGCTGGATACATTGCTGGAAAATGTTCCTTTCGACCCCTATTCCTCAAAGATTTAATTTTTCTTGCTTGCGTCAAAATCCACGTTGGTTATGAACGGAAAGAGAATTAACTGGAAACTGGTTTGTTTGAACTTCAGTTCTTGTTCGTTTCTTTGTTTGTTTTCTTTTGTCTCTAAAATAAATCTCTATCTTTTAGATAAACATGC
>JAFLJL010008392.1:180454-182954 GCA_018398815.1 Conus ventricosus
TTTTTTTTTCCCCGTCAAGTTTTGACTAGCACTAGTTGCCATACAAAAGCCCCACCCGCAGTAGTACACGAGTCCTCAGACAGTGTTCTGTGCCCCAATGACGACTCGGGTTTCAAGGGCTGTTGGTTGACACGGGGCCAAGTGTGTGGTTGAGCGCTTTACCTCGGCTTTGACTCCTTGATAAGCCATGGAACCACAGACGTCGACAGCTCGGGGAAGGGTGGGGGTGGGGAGGTGGGGGTGGGAGAAGGGGGGCCACCAGGGACAAGACAGACCAACACTGGGAAATGAAAAAGAGAGAGAGAGAGAGAGAGAGAGAGAGAGAGAGAGAGAGAGAGAGAGAGAGAGAGAGAGGACAGAGGCAGAGAGAATACCCTATATGGATTAATGGATTGCTCGTGGTCAGCTTGCACACACACACACACACACACACACACACACACACACACACACACACACACACACACACACACACACACACACACACACACACACACACACACACACACATGGCGAGCACGCACGCTCCTACACGCACTCACCTAGACGCAAGCATCTGCACGTAGCACGCATGCAGAGAGAGAGAGAGAGAGAGAGAGAGAGAGAGAGAGAGAGAGAGAGGAGAGAGAGAGAGAGAGAGAAGAGAGAGAGAGAGAGAGAGAGAGAGAGAGAGGAGAGAGAGAGAGAATTCTACACCAAAACGTAGTTGGTTTGCTTTCTGCGTCATCCCATTCATTTGAATTGCGTGTGGGCCTCGTGTTTTGCTATTTTCCTGTAAACAACTCGGACAGAAGAACGGTCAAGCTCGGTCAACAACTCGGACAGAAGAACGGTCAAGCTCGGTCAAGAAATTGACTTGTTTTGTTTGTATAGTGCTGCATGCAGTTAAGTAGTTTTGGGTTGTAGTGCTGCAAGCTGTTACATAGTGATTGGTTATAGTGCTGCAAGCTGTTACATAGTGATTGGTTATAGTGCTGCAAGCTGTTACATAGTGATTGGTTATAGTGCTGCAAGCTGTTACATGGTGATTGGTTATAGTGCTGCAAGCTGTTACATGGTGATTGGTTATAGTGCTGCAAGCTGTTACATGGTGATTGGTTATAGTGCTGCAAGCTGTTACATGGTGATTGTTATAATACTGCACGCTGTTACATAGTGATTGGTTATAGTGTTGCAGGCTGTTACATGGTGATTGTTATAATACTGCAAGCTGTTACATGATTGGTTATAGCGCTGCAAGCTGTTACATGGTGATTGGTTATAATACTGCAAGCTGTTACATAGTGATTGGTTGTAATACTGCAAGCTGTTACATGGTGATTGGTTATAATACTGCAAGCTGTTACATGGTGATTGGTTATAGTGCTGCAAGCTGTTACATGGTGATTGGTTATAGTGCTGCAAGCTGTTACATGGTGATTGGTTATTAGTGCTGCAAGCTGTTACATAGTGATTGGTTATAGTGCTGCAAGCTGTTACATGGCGATTGGTTATAGTGCTGCAAGCTGTTACATGGTGATTGGTTATAGTGCTGCAAGCTGTTACATGGCGATTGGTTATAGTGCTGCAAGCTGTTACATAGTGATTGGTTATAGTGCTGTAAGCTGTTACATGGCGATTGGTTATAGTGCTGCAAGCTGTTACATGGCGATTGGTTATAGTGCTGCAAGCTGTTACATGGCGAATGGTTATAGTGCTGCAAGCTGTTACATGGTGATTGGTTATAGTGCTGCAAGCTGTTACATGGTGATTGGTTATAGTGCTGCAAGCTGTCACATAGTCATTGGTTATAGTGCTGCAAGTTGTTACATGGTGATTGGTTATAGGGCTGCAAGCTGTCACATAGCCATTGGTTATAGTGCTGCAAGCTGTTACATGGTGATTGGTTATAATACTGCAAGCTGTTACATAGTTGTTGTTTATAGTGCTGCAAGCTGTTACATTGTGATTGGTTATAGTGCTGCAAGCTGTTACATAGTCATTGTTTATAGTGCTGCAAGCTGTTACATAGTCATTGTTTATAGTGCTGCAAGCTGTTACATAGTCATGTTTATAGTGCTGCAAGCTGTTACATAGTCATTGTTTATAGTGCTGCAAGCTGTTACATAGTTATTGTTTATAGTGCTGCAAGCTGTTACATAGTCATTGTTTATAGTGCTGCAAGCTGTCACATAGTCATGGTTTATAGTGCTGCAAGCTGTCACATAGTCATTGTTTATAGTGCTGCAAGCTGTTACATAGTCATTGTTTATAGTGCTACAAGCTGTCACATAGTCATGGTTTATAGTGCTGCAAGCTGTCACATAGTCATGGTTTATAGTGCTGCAAGCTGTCACATAGTCATGGTTTATAGTGCTGCAAGCTGTCACATAGTCATGGTTTATAGTGCTGCAAGCTGTCACATAGTCATGGTTTATAGTGCTGCAAGCTGTTACATAGTCATGGTTTATAGTGCTGCAAGCTGTTACATAGTCACTGTTTATAGTGCTGCAAGCTGTCA
>JAFLJL010008392.1:192954-205454 GCA_018398815.1 Conus ventricosus
TTATTCCTGATACTGTTGAATTTCTGATTCCTGATGCCACTGTGTCACTTGTTCCTGGTGGTACTGTGTCTGTTATGTCTGGAGCTTTCGTATCTCTCATTCCTAATGCTATTGGATCTCTTATTCCTAATACTATTATACGTTCTTCTCCTGATATCACTTGTGTATTTTGTATTCCTGATGCTATTGTGCCTCTAATCCACGACGCTACTCTATGCCTGAAGCTTTCGTATCCCTTATTTTTTAGTGCTACAGGGTCTCTATTTCTGATGTCACCTGTGCATTTTGTATTTCTGATACTATTGTGTCTCTTTTTCCTGATACTATTGTTTCTTATTCCTAATTCTACTGTGTCTCATAATTATTCATACTGCTTATTGTGTCTCTCGTTCTGATCTACCGTGTTTCTTATTCCTGATGCCACTATCTCTTTTATTCCTGATACCATTATATCTTTATTCCTTATGCTCTTGTGCCTCTTTTTCCTGAAGCTGCTGTGACTCTTATTCCCGATACTATTGGGTGTCTTAATCCTGATGTTATTGTGTTATTCATTTACGACGCTACTGTGTCTTTAATTCCTGATACTGCGTTCTCTTAATGCTTCTGCATCTCTTGGTCCTGATGCTTCAGCGTCTCTTATTCCTGATGCCATTGTGTCTCTTGTTCCTTATACCATTGTGTCTCTTGTTCCTGATACCATTGTGTCTCTTGTTCCTGATACCATTATGTCTCTTATTCCTGATACTATTGTGTCTCTTGTTCCTGATACCATTGTGTCTCTTGTTCCTGATACCATTGTGTCTCTTATTCCTGATACCATTATGTCTCTTATTCATGATACCATGGTGTCTCTTATTCATGAAACAATTGTGTCTCTTATTCCTGATAACCATTGTGTCTCATGTTCTGAAACCATTGTGTCTCTTATTCCTGATGCCATTGTGTCTCTTATTCCTGATGTGATTGTGTCTCATGTTCCTGATGCCGTTGTGTCTCTTATTCCTGATACCGTTGTGTCTCTTATTCCTGATACCATCGTGTCTCTTATTTCTAATGCCATTGTGTCTCTTTTTCCTGATACCATTGTGTCTCTTATTCCTGATACCATGGTGTCTCTTATTCCTGTACCATTGTGTCTCTTATTCCTGATACCATTGTGTCTCTTATTCCTGATACAATTGTGTCTCATATTCCTGAAACCACTGTGTCTCATGTTCCTGAGACAATTGTGTCTCATATTCCTGATACCATTGTGTCTCATATTCCTGATACCATGGTGTCTCTTATTCCTGATACCGTTGTGTCTCTTATTCCTGATACTATTGTGTCTCTTATTCCTGATACCGTTGTGTCTCTTATTCCTGATACCATTGTATCTCTTATTCCTGATGCCATTGTGTCTCTTATTCCTGATACCATTGTGTCTCTTATTCCTGATACCATTGTGTCTCATATTCCTGAAACCATTGTGTCTCTTATTCCTGATACCATTGTGTCTCTTATTCCTGATACCATGGTGTCTCTTATTCCTGATACCATGGTGTCTCTTATTCCTGATACCATTGTGTCTCTTATTCCTGATACCATTGTGTCTCTTATTCCTGATACCATGGTGTCTCTTATTCCTGATACTATTGTGTCTCTTATTCCTGATACCATTGTGTCTCTTATTCCTGATACCATTGTGTCTCTTATTCCCGAATACCATGGTCTCTCTTATTCCTGAAACCATGGTGTCTCTTATTCCTGATATCATTGTGTCTCTTATTCCTGATACCATGTGTCTCTGTCTCTATTCCTGATACCATGGTGTCTCTTATTCCTGATACTATTGTGTCTCTTATTCCTGATACCATTGTGTCTCTTATTCCTGATACCATTGTGTCTCTTATTCCTGATACCATTGTGTCTCTTATTCCTGATACCATGGTCTCTCTTATTCCTGAAACCATTGTGTCTCTTATTCCTGATACCATTGTGTCTCTTATTCCTGATACCACTGTGTCTCTGTCTCTTATTCCTGATTCCATTGTGTCTCTTATTCCTGATACCATTGTGTCTCTTATTCCTGATTCCATTGTGTCTCTTATTCCTGATACCATTGTGTCTCTATTCCTGATACCATGGTGTCTCTTATTCTGATTCCATTGTGTCTCTTATTCCTGATACCATTGTGTCTCTTATTCCTGATACCATGGTGTCTCTTATTCCTGATACTATTGTGTCTCTTATTCCTGATACCATTGTGTCTCTTATTCCTGAAACCATGGTGTCTCTTATTCCTGATACCATTGCGTCTTTTATTCTGATACTATTGTATTTCTGACTCCCGATACTATTGTACCTGTTACTCTAGAACCACCGTGTCTCCTATTCCTGACGCTACCGTGTCTCTTATTCCTGATGCTACTGTGTCTCTTATTCCTGATGATCCTATATTCGTTTATTCATGATGGTACTGTTCCTCATATTCTGATGCTGTTGTGTCTTTTCTTTCTTACACCACTGTGCCTCTTATTCTGATTACATTGCATCTCTGATTTCTGATTATATTGCATCCCTTATTCCTGATACTATTGTGTCTCTTATTCCTGATGCTTATCGTGTCTCTTATTCCTGATGCCAGTCTAATTTCATTCCTGATGCTACTATTATCTTTTATTCCTGATGATTCTGTGTCTCTTTTGCCTGATGCTATCGTGTTTCTTATTCGTGATGTCACTGTGTCTCCTTTACGTGACGCAATTGTATCTTTTCTTCCTGATATGGTCGTGCCTCGTACTGCTACTATATCTCTTATTGCTGATGCTATTCTCGCCTCTTATACATGATGCTACAGTACTCTTCGTTCTGATGCTATTGTGTCTTTTATTCCTGGTACTTTTGTGTCTCTGGTTCCTTATACTTTTGTGTCTCTTGTTCCTGATACTATTGTGTCTCTTGTTCCTGATACTATTGTGTCCTTTATTCCTGATGCTATTGTGTACCTTACTCCTAATGATCTTGTGTTCGTCTTAGTCCTGATGCTACCGTTTCTCTTATTCCTGAGGTTGTTGGGTCACTTTTTGTCTGATACTGTGGTTTCTTATTCCTGATACTACTTGATTCTTTTTCTGAGACTATTGCCTCTCTTATTCTTGATATTATTGTGTCTCTCATTCCTGAATCTATTGTGTCTCTCATTCCTGATACTATTGTGACTGTTATTTATGATACTGTTGTGTCTATGATTCCCGATACTACTGTGTCTGTTATTCCAGATTCTATTGCGTCACTTATGGCTGATACTTTTTTTGTATGTTGCTCCTGTTGCTCATGGCGTCTCTTCTTTCGGAGGCCAACATGTCTTCCCTTCCTGATACCATTATACCTGGTATCCCTGATGCCTCTATGACTCTTTTGCCTGATATCATTGTGTCTTATTCCTGTTCCTATGGTGTCTCAGACTCACATTTCTAATACTCACTATGTCTCTTATTTCCGATTCTACCGAGTTTCTTATTCCTGATGCTATTGTGTCCCTTGATTCTGATGCTATGGCCTCTAATTCCACAGACTGTTGTCTCTGTTCTTCCCATCACTGTTGTGTTCACTGCCTCTGTAGGCATGTGTGTCTCACTTCTCACACTGTGTCTCTTTGTCCTTACACATTGTTGTGTCACTTGCTGCGCTGTCATTTTGTCATTTGTCTCTTTGGGCGTTATCATACCTTTTTTTTTTTTTTTTTCATGATACCGAACAGTGCTGATGATGAATTTGTTCATTACCGTTGTGTGTGTGTGTGTGTGTGCTGGTTGTGAAACCTGGGCTGTTCTATGCAGTGAACCTTGGAGAGGTGGAGGTGGATGAAAATGTGTGGGTGGGGTAAAGGTGGTGCCAGGAAGAAAACGTTTGACTGATACCAGGTCTGAGTGTCTTTACACACACACACACACACACACACACATTGAGAGAGAGAGAGAGAGAGAGAGAGAGAGAGAGAGAGAGAGAGGAGTGTGTATATGCGTGTGTGAGAGAGAGAGAGAGAGAGAGAGAGGGTGGGGTGAAAGAGAGACAGGGAGAGAGAGAGAGGATGGGAGAGATGGAGGGGGTGGGGATGATAGAGCAGTGAGGGAGAAATGAAAGGAGATAAATCATTCAGAAGACATACAGTGAGAGAGAGAAGACGAGAGAGAGAGAGAGAGATGAGAGAGAGAGAGAGAGAGAGAGAGAGAGAGAGAGAGAGAGAGAGAGAGAGAGAGAGAGAGAGAGAGAGAGTGGTGGGGGTAGCAGCGAAAAGGAGGGAAGTGGGGAGTGAGAGAGAGAGTTAGAGACAGAGAGAGAGAGAGGCAGCAGGAAAGGACATAGCAGGGTAAGCAGCACACACCAGTGAGCAGAATAGTAATAACAAAAACCCGTTTCTTTATTTCAATATATTTTATTGTATTGTATTTCTTTCCCTTTGCAGATTCATCTCACATCATGAAAACACACACATACATGTACTCTCAACAAAACTCAATCAATAAATAACAACCACTCTGTTCAGCCAGACTTGCGCTTGTAATAATTTTTGTTCAAACACCAGTCTCCAACAACACATCATCCATCATCTCCACTAGCGTAGAAATCCTAACAGTGGTCCCTGCTGCCTATTATTTCAATCGTTATCATTTAGAATCATAATCAACCCTAAGCCAACTGACAGAAACAGAGTCATGCCAGCAGCTAACTATCATATCAAAGCACACATCTACAGAGCATCTTCTACACACACACACACACACACACTATGTACACAGTGTTCCCCTGTGGCAAGCAAGCCTTCATCAGAACCAGTCTGAACAGTATTAAGGCTTTACATTCCATTGCTCTTTTTATTTATTTTTTTTTCTTCTAAATTAAGACAGCAAATATGCTTCACTTCTGTCCGTCTTTCTCCCTCTCTATCCTTTGAACAATTCTTAGAAAGGCTTGGTCTAATCAAGCCTATCTTGCCACTCTATACAGGAAAGAAAATCGAGAAGAAAAAAAACCCTGAAAATAAACAAAAGAGAAGACCTAAAAAAAGAACAAGGGTATTTCAGGAAATGTTACTAGTGTGCGTATGGGATTGCAAGTTGGGTTTCTTGGCACTTTCCACAACTGGAGCAGAGAACAGGCAAGTATAGAATGCTCTTGTCATTCTGACCATCTTACATCACATCAACTTTAACTATTCTTTCACTCTCTTTATTCTGAACACTATGTTTTGCCTGCCTGCACACGTTGAGCTGGACTTTCCTGCATGTGTCACTTTGCACAGCAAGACACATGCACCTAGAATGAACATGCACCTAGAATGAACATGCACCTAGAATGAACAGAATGGTAGCTAGTGTCAAGGGCTTATTGGAGACAAAGAAACTCAAGAACCCAGCGCCTGGTGAAAAAAACAGTAGTAGTACACCAAGGTGTAAAGATTGTGCCCACGCTCTCTTGAACGCAAACAGACACACTGTTATTCCAGATGCTGAATCCCATCGTCTCTGTGACTTGTGTCTTTCCCTTGGCTATCGCCATCCTCTACTCATCAGAACGCAGTACTTATTCTTTCCCCCCCAACTTATGACCATAAAATGATTTTGAAAGGAACATATACCAAAGACGTTTTTCGCACATCATTTTGAAGTTTTGGAGACTGAAACTAAGCTCAAAACAGGCAGACACTAGTCTGAAAATGACCGGAAACAAAAGGAGAGAGAAGATGCACATAACCAGTCAAAATAAGAGTCAAAACAACTGCTGCAGCAGCAAGGATAGCTGAGAGAGACCTATTGGCGAGTCCAGCTCTCAAGAATGACCACATGCTGGCAATACATTAAAAGTGGACAGCCCAGTCTCAGTCTGTGGTACAAGGCCGACAGAACGCACGAAGGGGGCATCACGATCTTGCGACGGGTCAGCCCACCTTTATTCATTCAAAGCAGCACAATGCACAACAAACAGCGAGACAACATTGGACCTCCCACATCACATGATATGCAATGCCATACATCAGTATGTATTCTTTAATTTCTGGGTATGGTGGAGAGAGAGAGAGAGAGAGAAGAGAGAGAGAGAGAGAGAGAAGAGAGAGAGAGAGAGAGAGAGAGAGAGAGGGGGTGGGGGGGGGAGAAATGTAGAAATATTTTTTTTTTAAATTCCTATTGCTCCAACCAAATCTGTTACTTCCAAAAGTGCAATTTCATGTCACATGTTATCTAACCCCATAAAGCAACATGTCAAAACTGTTGATAAAAAAAATCAAGATGAACAGAATCAGATATGTACCTGAACAGAAACTGGTCCACAAGCAGAGCTGTTCTTAGATGCATAACAACAACGAACACAAGTGACGCAGTTAGAAAAGTCATGGATGGACATGTGAAACGAAAATGGAAAAAGAAAAAGCCTGGTGCCCTTGCAAACTACTGAACCATACAAAACTGCTCTCCAGAACTTTCTGGTGCTGTCAAGTCTTTCATGACTCAATGAACCATCAAGTCTATGTGATGGACCTGCGACTCAAAGTACCATCATGTGTATATGATGGACCTGTGTCATGGGAAAATCTCTTTTCCTAAAGGAGTTTTCTTATATTATCAGAAAAAAACCTCCATCTGGTCATTCATGTTCAAGGGTCAATTCTATCCTAAAGATTTTCAAACTACAACCTGATTCTTTTCTTTAATTCCTCCAAAAATAATAATGAAAAGACCCTTGAGAACGAGTCTTTCCTTTGTGACTGGACGAAGAATCTATAAGTAGCAAGTGTTAAAAAAAAATTACCCACATACAAATCGTCACTGGGCAGGCAACTTTTCCTTTTTCTTGAATCCATACATGAATAAAGCACAGATAATTAAATCAGGGAATGCAAGATCATTCATGAGTTAAAAAAAAATCTCCATGCAAACAGAAATGAGAAAAAAAAAACACAAAAAAACTTAAAACCCCATTGAATGAAAAAGAACACTCATACACAAAAAAATCTTAAAACCCCACTGAATGAAAAAGAACAAGTCATTTATGGACGGACAGAGTCAACGTCTGGGGAACGGGGAAGGGGATGAAGGTTTCTTGTGATTTCCTGGTTGTTGCACCTTTTCTCCATGCAACAGAAGCATGTTATCAGTTGATCCCATGATGCCTCACTGACCCGGGGATGAACCACACAGTACAGTGATGTTGAGGGTCTGTCGTCACCGTGTCCTGCACCGTGAGCCGTGGCCTGAGGCAAGGGGATAACACCATCTGAGATGAAGATCAGCCAGTTCCCCCTGATGCTGTGGCAGCTAGCTGACCGTTGTGGACGCCAACCATGTGTTGAAACAGTCTGGCAGCTGAAGGCAGGAATTCATGTTGTCTTCGTTCAGCTGATCTGGACAGGCTGCCCATTGATGCAGATGTCGTCATACACATTGTCATTCTGAAACACAGAAGAAGAGGGTGCACTGTAGTTGTGAAAAACTGTGACTGCTGTGTGATGAATGTGAGGTCCTCTCTCTCTCTCTCTCTCCCCCCTGCTCCTCTCCCCCACCCCCTCTCTCTCTGAGTTTTTCTTTCTCTCATGTAGCGCAGGAAGCATTTGCACATGTTTAAGACTACAAAATGTTTTAAATGAATCCACAAAGAAACGAACATCTCTCATTTTCTTGTTACATTTTGTATCCTTTGAAGGCTGATTTGCTTTTTAATGAACAATGACAAGTTACACACTAAAAAAAAAAAAACCCAACCCAAAACTGTAACTGCACAACTGTCTCCTTCTCACTCCACTCCTTGCACATAATACAGATACCAAAAATCATCAAAAAGAACACAAATAAAAACAAAAATAACAGTGGCAAAACAAAACAACACAGAACAAAAACAAGGAAAAAGTAAGGAAAGAAAAGAACAGGAACCAAGAAGTACAGTGTATAACGTCTACTCACCATCTCTTCGTCAGTGGACTCTCCAGAATCGTCAGAGATCTGGGAACAGTCGGCCCCCGCCCTGTGCAGAAGGTCTACCACATGGTTCAGGTGTCGCCCGTGGGCCAGCGTCACTGCTGTCAGACCCCCATAGGTGCGGGCGTCCAGCTGCAGACCCTGTTGCCTCAGCAACAGCTCCAGGGCAGGCAGGTAGCCCAGGTCGGTGGCCATGTGCAGCAGTGTGCGACCACTCTTGCCATCAGGCTCATTGATGTTGGCGCCCTTGGCCAGCAGGAACTGAAGGACGTTCAGGTGGCCTCCTTGCAGCGCCAGGTGTGCGCAGGTGTATCCTGAAACAGCGAAGCATACAGGTGGGCTTAGCAAATTGTCTGTGTTGAATTATTTGTTGTTTTCATTTTATACAAAAATAGGAATACTCAAATGAATGTCTAACCGGGTGTTTGAAACCTTTGTTCACAGTGGCCTGATCTGCTTAGATCCTATACCTGATAACTTTACATGTCTTACACACTTGTTGTTTCCCCGCATTAGTTTCCCAGTGTTCTAGCACAAAGATGTTCATCTCTCTCTCTCTCTCTCTCTCTCTTTACACTCTTTGCCAGCTCACTCCTCTCCCTCTATTTGTACCTGTTTCACTTCCTTTCCAAATCCCTCTTGCTTTATTTAGGCAGGACAAAACCTTTTCTTATGCGCGTCTCATAACTGTCACTTTCTGGCCCACTAGTTGACATCCAAGACATTAACAATGAAACTTCTCCCCCTGACCCAGATGCCCCAGCACTGAAACTTTATCCGCCCTCATTCTCACCTTCATAATTGCGGATGGAGAGGTCCTGAGGCACCCTCTGGAGAGGTGTGGGGTACTGGTTGGCCAGGGTTTCCTGGTACTGCACCGGAGTCGTCAGCAACTGCACGATCTCCATCAGCCCTTCACGACAGGCGATGTGCAGCGCCGTGTTGCCACAGTGGTCGGGAGCGTCCATTGTCGCACCGGCCACCATGAGCCTGCGAACCACCAGAGACTGCCGTGTGGCGACCGACAGGTGGAGGGGGGTCTGGTGAAGTATGTTGGGAATGTTGACGCAGTCTGGGTGGGGGGCCACGGATATCACCTTGAGCGACACATCAGGCAGGAGGTGGATGATGCTCATGTGAAGGTACCTGTAAACAGATGAACAGCCTCCAGTTACTGGCACTGCCATACAACACTGTATCCCAGTTTCAACACAAAACAGAAAAGATGTATCAGAAATTGGAGGGGAAAAAAACAAGATGGGATTAACTTTAATTCATGACAGCATGCACACACACACACACACACACACACACACACACACACACACACCACACACACACACACAATAAATGGATCATACACATTTTTCTCATGGTGTGCTTAGCCTTCTTCTTCAGAGATACATTTTAACAAATTCGTGCAATAAAAAAGAAACGACAATAATTGTGTTTTTATTGCAGTCTGGTTGCTTTGTTCTGCAGGCAATAGCACAACTTTTCGTGTGTGTGTGTGTGTGTGTGTGTGTGTGTGTGTGTGTGTGTGTGTGTGTGTGTGTGTGTGTGTGAGTGCATGTATGGTTGCTGCTGTTGTTGTTGTACATACCTACAATCTTGATACTATATCATGCACAGTATGAAATATTAGAATATGTATAACTGCATCATCAGAACCAACATGAAGAATATTTGTACCATCGCATGTATGCATACCGATGAGGAAAGTCTAAAAAAAAAAAGGGGGGGGGGGGGGGCTGAGAAACGGTGGAGGTGGGTTTGGCTTAACGTTTCACGTCTCCCACATTCTGACAATTAGTCACACCCACATCTAACCAACTTTCCCATCCCAAAGAAACCACTCATTATTAGTCATCATCTTGTGACAAGCAGGCTTATTTCAGGCGGCTAATTCATTGTAAAGTCCCTGCCCATTGCATCTGTAACTGAAATTGTGAGGGAAAAAAAAAAGTTTTCGGTTTCTGCAGACTAATAAACACCGGTTCGACAATCGAACAATAAACAAGTATCAACTGATTTACGTAATCTGGTTTCTTTTCAAATCCCTCTTATCACAACGTAAAGTGAAGTGGGTGGGGGCTTAACACTGCTTTCAGTGATCTAAAAATGGGCGGGTCCCAAAGTGCGCTCAGCAGGAAAAAAGCTCGAGTACACAGTCTGCCGAGATCCTTATCGCGCTTTTCCTTGTCCAGTCACGCCACGTCTCTTAAGTGGAAAGGCCGCACGCGCAGCGCAAGCTCTCCACGCAGACATCACGCGCTGGCTCAGTGCAAGAAGGGGAATCCCCTTCCGTGACGTCAGCGTACTTTCCCACTTGGCTCGATTTGCGCACACGTAAATTCCACCAGGCCTAGGAATAACCAGTCTACGCAGTTTGTGACCCTTTGCACCAGTTTGAAACGCAGCTTTTTTTTACACCCTCATTAAAACCAAGCTATCTCTCCAGAGACGTTGTGCACTTGTGAATGCACGCATTACAAACACACCTACAACATGCAATGTGTAACTTCACGCATGCACGCCATAATTTGCTTAGGAAGGGGTTGGAGGGGTTGGACAGGTGGTACCAAACTAACCTAGTGGTGATAAGAAAAACTAGAACACTTACGTGTCACCATCTTCGTCTTGAGAAAACAGTTCCTGCAATTCCTGGTGACTGAACGCACTATCGTAGCTCCCAGAAGATGTGATGCCACACTCTGGAAAACCAGCTTCTAGTCCATGAAAGGGCTCTTCCACTGAAAAATGGCCCGAGTCACAGATTCCTGAGTCACACCTGCTGGATCTAACAGAGTCCTTGGTCTGGTCCGGGTCTTGCAGAGACAAATTCCTAAAATGGTTCTGCAGACTGACACTGAGACTGTCACTGCGATACGAAGACACGGAGCGATTGTCCACCGCCTGGTGCTGGTTGTAGCACCCCCTGGCCGACTCACTGGCCAAAATGTCTCGAACACCTTCGATGCTCAATGCACTGAACTCTTGCGACTGCAGACTGTATCCCACGCCAGAATCCACCCGTTCTTCCATGGTCAGGGGCTGCTTGTCGTCTGTCCTGGTCGTGTCTGGGTGCAGCTGGGGTACACGACCATGAAGCCTTCTCAACTGTAGGCTGACATGGGCTTCGTCCGTCTCCAAGTCGTTTCGAGGCAAATCCGCCATGTTGAAGAGAGTTACTATTCCCAAAGAACAAGCAAACCACACGAACACTTGCAAGAACAAAATAAAAAACACCAAACGAAAAGTAAAGTTTGCAAGCCAAAGACTTCTCTGTAGATCAACGTTGATCGCAAACGGAATGTATCACCAGTGTTCGCTCAACGACAGTTAGGCTTGAATTTGAACTGAGTTTGAGAGCCAACGCTTTTATATCCTGCGCGTGGAAAATCCCAAGCGACACACATAGGCCTACGTAGCCCCCCCACGGAAAGTTCTCAGCCAATCAGCAAAAGGGAATCCCCTCGCGCTCACTGTTGCTTAGCTGGCTTGGACGCAGCCAGCGGAGGACCGGACCTGCGTCAGCTTGGAGCCGTACAAAGCAGCGACGCAGAAGGATCGAAGTCTGCGCGGTACAGTGGATGGAGGGCGAGTAGGAAGGGGGCTTGGGAGGGGGGGGGGGGGGGGGGGGGGGGGGGCGGGAAATCGGTCACGAACGGTTTCCGTTCTCCTGTGTGTTGGCAACGGGACAGCCCAGCGCGTTCCGAATGTCGGTTACCCCGCGTGCAGCGCGTCAGGTCAGTTCCTGCGTTGGCTGATCTGGTTTTTTACTTACGAGAAGCTATGATTAGACTGGAGAGAGAGAGAGAGAGAGAGAGAGAGCCAACCAACAGACAAATTATAGGCCCAACTGAAAAGATAAAGCACTGCTGATCTGTTCATAGCAATGCATAGGTACAGTCAACCAGGTAGGCCTACCTCAGCTGTTCAGATGTGGTTTGAAAATAATATACAAATCAAGCAGAGGGTGGGGTGGGGGGTGGGGGGTGGGGGTGCAGCAATGGCTTCTCACGTACATTACTTTCATCCCACTCTCTGCAAAAATTCTACCTCTCTCTCTCTCTCTCTCTCTCTCTCTCTCTCTCCCTTTTCTCTCCTCTCTCTCTCTCCTATGCGTATTCCCAATTTCATAAACTACCTTTTGCTTGTAATTATCTATTAAAAAAAAAAAAAGAGAAAAAAAAGAAAAAAAAAGAAAAAACGTAGGAAGCCAAAGACACGGCATGGCAAGAGGTGGGTTTCACATACTCATTTTTCCAGTAAATACTGATTCAGTTGTTTGTGTGAGCCTTCTCTGAAGTGTAATTCCCCCCCAAGATTCCACGACCGGTCATTTCAACCGCCAGGCTGTCTGTTATCAGTTTCCGAATGGAAATCGATACCGCCATAAAACAGTCAGTCGTCTCTCGTATCAGTTTCACAGGCTGCGTGCAACGGGGACTTCACCTCGTCAGTCACTGCTGTTCCTCGTTCGTTGTCCCACACTCAGATGGAAGTCCACACATACCACACGTGATATGATACATGGGGGAT
>JAFLJL010008392.1:215454-217954 GCA_018398815.1 Conus ventricosus
ACCCACCCCCACCCCACACACCCCCACACAACACACACACACCACACACACACAACACACACACACACACAACAAAACAACACACCACACCCACACACCACACACACACACCCACAACACACACCCCCCCCCCCCCCCCACACCAACACACACACACACCACACCCAACCACCCCCCCCCACACAACCCCCACACACACACCCACTCACACAACACACACACACACACACCCACAACACACACCACACAGACACCACACACACAAAACCCCACCCCACACACACACACACCCACAACACAACACACCACACACAGACCACACCACTACACTCACACACACAACACACAACACAGACACACAACACACACACACAAACACACACACACACACACACACACACACACAGACCCCACACCACACCACACACAGCCACAACACACACACACACACACACACACACACACAAACACACACACAACACACAACACACACACACACACACACACACACACACACACACACACACACACACACACACACACCACACAGACACACACACACACACACACACACACCAACCACAACAGAAACCACACACACAACACACACACACACACACAGACAACACACACACAACACAACACAACAACACACAACACACACACCACCACACACACAAACACCACCCACACAACACACACACACCACCACACACACACACACACACACCACAGTACACACACACACACACCACACCCACACACAGACACACTCACACACAACACACACCCACCACACACACACACACCACACAACACACACACACACACAACACACACACACTCACACACACACACACACACACACCACACACACACACACAACACACACACACACAACACACACACACACACACACAACACACACCCAAAACCCCACCCCCCCCCCCCCCCCAAAAAAACCACACACACACACACACAACACCCCCCACCACCTAACACACAACACACCACACACACACACACACACACACACACACACAACTCACATCACACACACCACACACACACACACACACACACACACACACACACAACACACACACACACACACACACACATCACACACACACACACACACCACACACACAACACACTCACACACACACAGAACGAAAACGATTGAACAAACAAAATTTTATTTTACACCAGGGGGTTATTTTTTTTGTTTTTTTTTGTTTTGTCTTTGGAATCGCATTTTATTTTCAAAAACAATAGAACAAAGTAATATAAGGACTACAAAAGATACAAAGGTAAGGAGGACAATTTAATTATAACAACAACTAAAGCATAATAACCTTCATAATAATCTTTCATATGATTATAATCATCATATCGTTTTATTAAACGTCATCACCATATAACTACTGTCATTACCAAATGATTTTTTGTCTTTCTTTTCTTTCTTTTTTGATCAAAAGAAAATTAATAACGATCAGCGTCTTCGTCAAATTTGTGAGACTGGTATGTGTGATGGCAAATGAATAAGAGGAAAGCAAAGAAGGAAAGAAAGTACACAGAGATTTGGAGGTGATGGTCGACAGAGAAGGGAGAGGAAGGGGGTGTGAGGACGGAGCGGTGGAGTGGGATGGGGGGAAGGGGGAGGGGGGAAGGTGGGGGGGCGAGGTGGAAAGAGGATGCTGGGGGGGGGGGGGGGGGGATTCAACAGGCTGCCAGGTGGAAAGAAAGTATCGCTCAGGGCAGAGAGAGAGAGAGGAGTGAGAGAGAGAGAGAGGCGAGAGAGAGTGAGAGAGAGAGAGAGAGATGAGAGAGACGGAGAGAGAGAGAGAGAGAGAGAGGAGAGAGCGAGAGAGAGATTGCAGGGCAGGTAAAAGGATGGGGTTTAAGGGGGGGTGGTGGTCAGATGTCAATGATGACTGTTGCACCGTGGGGACAAGAGAGGAAAAACAGAAAGTAACTGACAAACTATACGCTGATATTAATACTTCAGCGAAAGTAAGTCAGGCCTTAGGCTGAGACATCTCATTTATTGTAGATATTCCTGCTGCATCCAAGAGGAGTATATGAAAAAACAGTGCTTTTGTTAACAAGGTTCTTAAAGTTATATCAGAGGTTTATAAGGGAGCCTGATGTCAAAAAGGTATATTTTCTTCTCAATTGCGATGACAGTGGAACTCTATTGAGTGTCTTTGTTTCAGCAGCCGATGTAAGCAGTACTGTGTGGTTTGCTCCTTTTCCTTTTGCATGTAAATATAGAATTTAGCCAATAAAATTATCAGATCTAACATCCTTATCAGTGATAACGAAGTTACATTACACACGTTTCACCCCCCCCCATCCTTTACCAGGGTAATTAGTAAGCAATACAAATGCCCTTTTCACACCTTAGCCTATGGGGGAGAGAGAGAGAGAGGAGAGAGACGATAGGAGATAGATCCGAGGAGAGAGTCAGAACGAGAGAGAGAGAGGAAGGAGAGGA
>JAFLJL010008392.1:227954-230454 GCA_018398815.1 Conus ventricosus
TGCGCGCGTTTGTGCGTGCGTACGTGAGTGCGTGTGCGTGCGTTCAGGCGTGCGTGCGTGCGTGCGCGCGCGCGCGCGTGTGTGTGTGTGTGTGTGTGTGTGTGTGTGTGTGTGACTTCGCCCACACGCGCGCGAAGCTCCTGCACATGTTGTGCATATTTCAATTAGTGTTGTATTTGCATGCAGATGTTGAGGCATTAAACGTGTGCATGTTTTATGAGAGAAAGAAGTGCAGGTGAATGTGTGTGTGTGTGTGTGTGTGTGTCAATACAAAGCCTGTTTGCGTGCGTGGAAGAGAGCAACATGAGCAGTGTTGATAAATATGTCACAATTAATCAATCCTTGTAAGATTACCCGAAATCCTACCAACAATTCTCACACCCTTTTGTGAACACACACACACACACACACACAAGCACACACACAAGTGTGTACACACACACACACACACACATACAACACACACACACCGACAGAATCTGTCGTATTCGACCCAGTGTAGAAAACGAAAAATTAATGTTTTCCAGGTATTCGAAAACTGTAGGGAGTTTTCCCAACGGATGTAAACTAACAACCCCACCAACTTAATTCACAAGCCAACCGAAAGTGACCCACATAGTTCATTACGGACCAAGTAATGTTGGCAGCAGCGCGCAGTCAGTAATACCCACCCCCCATTCTGGTAAACCACCGCTGCTTAGTGCTTGCATAATCAGCCTGAATCATGTCACCCATTTTACTCTCTCCTTTCCCGCCCTGTTCGCTCTGCTCGCACTGTGTTTCGCGGTGGACTCCCCGTGACAAGCGAGATAGAGCTGATGTCATGATGAGCGGACTGGTGGTGCTGTTACGCCAAAAGGAGTTCCCGACAAAAGTTCCGCGCAAACTTTATCAACGGCTATCACGAAAAGGTCTGCGTGTGTCTTATTTAAAGTTGCATGGAGACACTTGTTTTCTGTCAGCCGATGTCTTACGGTTTTGAATTTGAATTTTAGAGGGGAGGGGGGAGGGAACCCTGGTTAAAACGTGACTCAGAAAGCTTGCGTTCGTCTGCGTCTGTCTTTTATCAGTTGCCTGGAGACACTTGTTTTCTGTCAGCCGATATCTTGCGGTTTTGAATTTTGGAGGGGGAGGGGGGAACCCTGGTTAAAACGTGACTAAAAAGTTTGAGTTCGTAATCGAGTTTTTAGAAATGATTTTATAAAACGAAACCGAACGAACGGCCCCCCCCCCCCCAATTCCACCAACCCATCCCCGATCCCTGCCCTGAAAAAAGAACAGTGTGTGTGTGTGTGTGTGTGTGTGTGTGTGTGTGTGTGTGTGTGTGTGTACGTGTGTGTGTGTGTGTGTGTGTGTGTGTGTGTGTGTGTGTGTGTGTGTGTTGTGTGTGTGTGTACGTGTTGTGTGTGTGTGTGTGTGTGTGTGTGTGTGTGTGTGTGTGTGTGTGTGTGCTCGCGCGTGCATGCGTGTGTATGCGTGTGTATGTGTATCTTGTCAGGTCTCTTTGTTAACGCTCATTTATTTCGGTTTGTTCCCATTCCGTTTTTTTTTTCTCCTGCTTTTCCTTTGTTTCGTTTTTCTCGTCGTCATCATCATCATCATCATCATCCCTCATCATCATCATCATCATCATCATCATCATCACACTCTCTTCATCATTCACTTGTCCTTGCTTTCCTATATTTCGTTTTTATCATCATCATCATCATCATCATCATCATCATCATCATCATCATCATCATCATCACATCATCATCATCATCATCATCATCACTTTCTTCATCATTCACTTGTCCTTCATTCTCCCCCTCCCCATCATGTTCCTCGTCTGCCTCTTGTCATCTTCATCTGCTGCTGCTCTTTCTGCTGTGTCTTCAGCACTTCTCCCCCCGTCGTCGTCACTATTGTCATTGTTGTTGTTGTTGTTGCTGTTTGTGTTGCTGTTGCTGTAATTGTTGTTGTTGTTGTTGTTGTTTTTTTTGTTGTTGTTGTTGTTATGTTGCTGTTGTTGTTGTTGTTGTTGTTGTTGTTTGGTTGTTTTGTTTCTGTTATTGTTGTTGTTGTTGTTGCGTTATTTTTTGTTGTTGATGTTCTGTTATTGTTGTTGTTGTTGCTGTTGCTGTTTTTTGTTGTTGTTGTGCTGCTGTTGCTGTTGTGTTGCTGTTATTGTTGTTGTTGTTGTTGTTGTTGTTGTTGTTGTTGTTGTTGTTGATGTTGCTGTTGTTGTTGTTGTTGTTGTTGTTGATGATGTTACTGTTATTGTTGTTGTTGTTGATGTTGCTGTTATTGTTGTTTGTTGTTGATGTTGCTGTTATTGTTGTTGTTGTTGTTGTTGTTGTTGCTGTTGCTGTTGCTGTTATTGTTGTTGTTGTTGTTGTTGTTGTTGTTTTGTTGTTGTTGTTGTTGTTGTTGCTGTTGTTGTTGTTGTTGTTGTTGTTGTTGATGATGATGTTACTGTTATTGTTGTTGTTGTTGATGTTGATGTTGCTGTTATTGTTGT
>JAFLJL010008395.1:5000-19715 GCA_018398815.1 Conus ventricosus
GACGCACACACACACACACACACAGACGCACACAAAACACACACACACCAGACGCACACACACACACACACACACACACACACAGACGCACACACACACCACACACACCCCACACACACACACACAAGACGCACACCCCACACACACACACACACACACACACACACACACACACAGACGCACACACACACACCACACACACCCACACACCACACAGACGCACCACACACACACAAAACACACCAACGACCGGCGGATTCAAGATGGCGGATCTGTTGTAAGTCCAGTTTTTTTAGCTCGACATCAAATTCTGGAAAATTTATGTTCTGATTATGACCAGGTCATCTCTAAGATTGAAAACTGGTGAACGTAAGTCCTGTTCGATGTTTGCGAATCTAAAAACAAAATCGATAAACTATTCAAACTGTTAATTGGAAGAAAAATCTTTTGAGACGACTGACGACCGTTTTTAAAGCTTTCAATTGGTGACAAGAACGACAGTGGACAAGATTACGACTCGCGGAAAAGGGCCCTACACTTGAAAAGATCAACAACTAGAAGATGGGTCGTTACATTGTGTAAAAAGATTCTACGCTTGAGTCAGTCGTTCAGAAGCAAAATGTTTTGATCAAATCAATGAGAAGTAGTGATCATAAAAGTTCTGGAACGCAAACAGAGGATCAGCCTTACCCATCTTTTGCTGATGCTGCTCGATGTGGGTCACCGCAACAAGGGTCTTCAAAGACACCTTTTCTGTGTTTGCATCTCAGGGTAGGCCTAACGTGCATGTTAGGATAGATGGAGAGGAAAGGGTGAAAAAAAACACACCAGCCAAGAAGAATGTTCTAATGAAGCAAAAGGAAAATGACGTCAAGTCCAATGACGCGGGAAAGATGCCGCGAAATAGGGCGTGGAGAAATCAGGACAAAAAACACCAAAACATAAGGAACATTCTGACTCCCAAGCCCCTTGATTATTGTGATTCTACCTTCAATAAGATCGTTTCAGTCCGACTGGGGATGGCTTATGGTCTTCAAGTTGCAACCCGAAAGGCGTTTGTCATTGATGACATCCAAACAGTAGCTGAGCAGGCAAAGGGAAGATCTGTCTCCTGCTCCAGAGTGCGAGTTTTGCACGTGGGGATGAACGCCCTTAAAGGAAAAGAAGCAGTTGAAGCGGAAGAAAAATGGTGTTGCCATAGAGACTTTTAAGGATACGTTCCCCCAACCAAAATAGTTTTCAGTAAGGCTCTTCCGGTTAGCTAGAGAGACTGGAGGCAAAGCGCATGGTATACAATACTCATGTGCACTCTGTATGCATTGAAAACAAAATAAAAAACGTATTTTTTCGGGGGGTTTATGACGCTGTCAGTCAGGTGAGACTTATCGGGATCTCCTTCACCCCAGTCACGAAGGGGCGCGGTTGATGGCAGGCTTCCTTGGGCGACAATCTCCATAATCTCTTCTGGGAACGGCCAAAACGCAGACAGACGTGGGGAAAGTTCTTTGGCAGAGGATGGTCGCGCCCCCGTGATTTCCCCGCCTCCCCCTGGTGTTCGATGGCCCCCCCCTTTGGGGTTGTGAGAATTGATTCTTTGAATATTGAACTTGAACTTGAAGATTATGAAGCAACAATGCTACCTGTTCAATTTTCTTTCTTTCAAAAGTCATAAAAAATTGCTTTGAAAAGCATATATATTTAAATAGCGCTTAATGAACTTAGCTAACAATTCTTTGAACATTTTACAATGGAACTGCAGATCAATAGTGAAAAACTTACTTCAATTAGAAAATCACATCTATTCTAATAACTTTTTGCATTCGGGCCCTTTACAATCCTTAAATGCTGAACCTTTGAGTTACCTAAATTTCGTGGTTTTTATTATCCACCTTTTTTATACTGCAGTGTGTCAACTAAACGTGTTCAAACTGCAATTTATGTCAGATCAGACTTGAATTACAGTCCTCTAAAATTATTCAATCATTTTAACTAATGTCATTGAAAACTTTTTTGTTACTTCCATATCGGTTTAAAGGTGAAAAAGATTTCAGTAAAAAAATACTTTCTGTTACTATCCAAATGGGCCAATGCTGACAACACCGATTGGATAAAACATCTTCCTAATGTAAATAAGAAATGGATAATTTTGGGTGATTTCAATGCGCATTCTCCATTCTGGGAACCTGATTGCTTTGTTATATCTTGCAATCGATTTTTAGAAAAAAATTGTTGATTCTAAATTTTGTATTAATGAATGACGGTAGCATAACAAGAGTGCCTGATATATCAACGCATAGACCAACCTCCCTCGATTTGACATTAATTTCTCCTGATTTGGCCATCAATGCTACTTTGGCAAAAAGAAGATGATTCATTAGGGAGTGATCATTTCCCTATTGTTGTGAAAATAAATGAGCAAATAGTTGATGAGAAGCAAAAAGCTGAAGATAAATACCAAAATTTTTATATAAAAATGCAGACTGGAGTTTATATGAGTCAACCCTTCTATATATAGATCGCAGCATTATTTTAACACGAAGATATTGAAGTTTTTATAACAAAATTTAGAAAAGCTATTTTTATCTCAGCTGAGAAATCAATGCCGAAGTGCAAATCTTCTATAGATAAAAAATAAACGAGGAAAAAGTTGGTGGAATGAAGAATGTGCAGAAGCGTATCTAATAAAAAAAAAAAACATACAAAACGTGGCTCAAAGACAGAACTGATGAAAACTTTATTGAAATTTAAACGTGCAAAAAGCTACAGTACAGGATTGTCGCAAAAGCAAAACATCTCTATTTCAATTATTTTTGTCATTCAGAAATATCTTCATCAAAGGACATGCACAGAGTATGGAAAAGGGTAAAGGAATTAAAAAAAAAGTATTTTCTACCCTTTATATCCATTAAATTAGAAAAAATTTAAAATTCCAACATCATCAGAGAAAGCTGAAGCATTTGTAAAAAGCTTTTTCAAAAAATAACTCATCAACTAGACTACTTTCAGATACCAAAAGTTACAGAGAACTAGAGGAGAAAAAGGATCCTTATTGTGATCCCACCGGATCCAAACCATTACTTAAATGCATCATAAAAATTTGAAGAATTTAAAGAAGCACTAATTTCATTCTCCTCGAATAAGCAGCTGTTGGATTAGATGGAATTTCGTATCAATTGTTATGCCCCTTACCTTTTGTCACACTGTCACTCTTGCATACCCGCATTCATGACAGCATTTTCTCCATACGCACACGCAATCTTTCCAAAAAAACCAAAAGGCGCACTACCGAATGTTTTTCTTCTCCCCCCTCTCCTTCAGGGAAAACAATTTACTAAAACACATCAACCACGTGTAAACAGATTTACTCTGTATCTCTCTCCACACTGAGAGACAAATAAATCTGCCACATGTATCTCTCCTCACGTCGGGAGACAAATCAATCTTCCCACATGTATCTCTCTTTACACTGAGAGAAAAAACCCAGTCTTCACACATGTATCTCTCCTCACACTGAGAGATAAAATAATCTAGTTCCGCTTCTACTAAAAGCCCGTGGTGGCCTTCACATTCCCGTTTATCCAAAAAAACCGGACCAGGAAGAATACATAACTCCCGTAAATCACTGATGACTCTGCCTGCCTCAAGTAAAAGCTTCTCTCGCTTTCTCAATTCCCTGTCAATCTGAGACATATACTGACACCCTCGAATTCTCCTTCCGAGATACATCCGACTTCTCTTCCGCGATTCTTCTGTCCTCTTGCTAAACGACGAGCTTCAACTCCTCTCTCCTGGGAGTTTGTTACCTGCGGCTGAACTACCATGTGTTCCCCACACCATGGCCTTCTTCAACCACACTCACGAGGTTGAAAGATAAAGGTGAGGGGCGAAGGTTAAAGGGTGAAGCCTGAAACAAGATAAGGTTCGTGTAAGTAACTTCTTAATTTCTACATAATGAATTCTTTCTTTCTCTTTTCCTTTAAGTTTTCCCCCGTAGCTTTCCCCATTATCTATCGCTCACCTGGTAAGGACTGGTCACAAAGAGACCACCGTCCTGACAGTTCGAGTCTCTAGGCCTTCTGCTGGTAAAACTGACACTTTTCCTCCTCACCTAATGAGTGCATACTCAGTGTTCAAAACACAATGACCAGCACCCTTACCTACACCCTTGTTAAACTACACTCAGTGTTCACTTTCACCAATGACCAAATTCGTTCTTGAATGAGTCATACTCACAATTATTTTGGGACGCCCGCACACTAGTCAAGCCACTGAATATTCTACCTTTAGTTGTGGCACGGGGAAATGATCAGTATCACTAACTACATGCGATGGAGCTTCACATCCTTGATGTGAAGGCTTACGTCACATGACACTCCCCCATCCTGGGATTGAAAAAATTTCTCCAGAAAAATTTTTTAAAGTATATACAACTTCACTTAAACACATCTTCAGCCATGAATCTCAAAATGTGTAACCATCACACATGATTCACCAAATTAATCATCAACGTTATAGATTCAATCATCAAGATCCACCATAAATAGCATATTTCACTTATCAAACTTTCTAAAAAAAAAATCATTCATAATGATCTCCGTTAAATTTATATTACATTTTTCCCACAAGATACATTTCCACAAATTACAGGGAAAAAACAATTAGATATCAACATTCAAAGCACCAAATTGTGTACCATACATAAGATGTGAAGCACATGTTCCCTTGATCTTTGGCTCACATCATATGTTTCAAAACCCTCATGAAAAATGAGAATATTCCCAAGTGTAATGTTTCTCAATACATGTAAACAAAATAAACATAGTTTTTAAACATAGTTTCTTTTCCCACATGTAGTGTAAAGTCCATTGAAAAGTCACCCTGCTTTCCATTGTTGACATGACAATGAAACAATTGGTTTTGTCTCATTGCACAATCAAGACATGTTGTATATACATCTAGAAAAAAGAGTTATTTTGCTCATCACACATACATATATTCATCTCACAAGCAAATTAGACATAAATAGTACTTGAATATTCTCCATTGTTTACAAAGAGAATAAATATGTATTACATCCACATCAAGTAGTTGTTTCTTGCAAAACAAATAGTCTACTCAAATAAGCAAATATGCATAAAACCACATGATTTAAAATCGTCAGTAGCATCCAATTGCAACCGTCAAAAGTGATCACCCCCGTAAATCATTAAGAAAGACTAAAACCAATAGTCCTTCCATTGAAGACATTACATTTGTCCATGAATATTCAGCACGTGACAACAAATCTGCCCATGACATTTTGTGTTTCCAGCACTGGTTTCAACAGTAAACTGGAAATTCCTGCATGCCAAAGAACCAACTTAATAACCTGGCTGTTCTTATTCTTGACGATTTTCAAGAACGTCAGTGGCCTATGTCAGTCAGTAACTGATACTTTCCTTCCAGTCAAGACCTGGCGAACTTTTCACAAGCCCATACAATAGCCCAAGGCACTCTCTCGACAACCTCTTTATTTTTTTTTTTTGCAATGGCAGGGGGTAGTGTGTCTGGTTCGCCCTGTCTTTCAGAAGTTAACTGAATAATAAGGGTGTGCAAATAACAGTTACTGTATCCTGGGTTATCCGGCAACACATCCTGAAATCTTCAAAATGTCTTGAGCTGTTCGTTTGAGTAGTAACCAAATCATCGACAGAACCACATCCTCATAGGTTTCATCCTATGATAGACAGAATAGAAGGGGTACAACATCATTGCACTGGTAGATGTGAACACCGCCAACATTTGCTGCTTCTCATAACCTTTGATCTTTCTCTGTACGTTAATTGGGTACTAATTCATCACTGAATAATGTCTGTCATGTGACATCAGTTTCTGACTTAGGACATAATCCACTCAACTGACCTGTTGATGCAACATGTTGTACGTTCAACATACTCTCAACATTTTCAACGATGAAATACTTCTCAGTGTTTGCCATTTTATCCTATAATAAACTTTTTCATAAAAAGTTTTTCGACCACCAGAAAAGTCCCTTCCCACATAACACTAAGCTTGTTTGTTCATCAGTTATTAGCACAAGGACCTTAATCCCCTACACAAAGGAACGTGCCTTGCTTTCTGTCTGCAAAGACCTTGTACACATCTGTTTTCCTATCAGCTGACTGTTGAGCAAAGCTCACAATGCATCCTTCAAACGATTTATCAGTTCATAAACTTATTGGTAAAAACAGTTTTTACTGTCAGGTATGTCCCGTCTTTTCTTTCCGTCCATTGTGTCCATCACAATCCATAGGACCCCTTGGTGAGTGTCCGAAAAGAGCTCAAAAAATGGTGAGAATCCCCGCGTTTCGTTCGGGCATTTCCCTGTATGCAAAAAGCAAAAGCCCGTAAGAAACGAACCCATACCTGGGGCTCTTGCTGCAACCTTTCTCTCAACATGGACATTCAACGTTCCATTAAAACGTTCAAACATGCCATCTTCGAATTGGATATATGGCGTGGTTGTAATGGAAGAGATTAGACAACAGTCCAGTAAATTTCTCTACATGAGATCAGAAATAATTGCGTTCCACAATCCGAGAGAATTCGTCGGAAGACCCACTCTGGAAAAAATTGCAAGGAAGGCTTCACACAGATAACTGTATCAATTTCTTCAGTGGAATCGCTTCTGATACCTTGGTTGCTGTAATCCACCAAAGTCCAGATATAGCGATATCCCCGAAGAAGACAGTGGTACGTCCAACAAGATCAATAGCTTACCCTCCCGAAAATGGAAACGGAAAATGAGAGGCATTTGTGCAAAGGTGCACATGGGACGCGACCTTTCTGAGATGTCTTTTGGCAGATGTCACATGAGGCGGCAGTATTTACGAACTTTCCCTTTGTGACACCCGCCAAAAAAAAGAATCAAGAACTCTTCTTTTAATGTTCTTTTGATTCCGCATGACCACGCACAATGCACATGAGGCCTTGTGCAGTACTTTCTCTAAGTGGTTTTTGGAACCACAACTTGTCTTTGTCCTTCCAGGTACACACCTGTAGAGAATGTCAGAGTCCAGTATGTAACGGTGGTTTGTCCGTTTGTACTCAATGACAGTCTGTTTAGAGCAGCAAAATATGTCGTCACGTCTCGCTTTCCCATTTCTTTTAAATCATCTGGTATCTGTAGTTCATCCAGTTTTTGAGACATTTAGCGGCTTTTGTTATCCCTTTCCCTTCCTCTAATGAACGTTTGATCTATTACTCAACAAGTACAAGGAACCAAACGATCCTCCAGCACCACCATGTACTGTATCGGAACACCTGGCAAATTGGCCCAAGATCAATCGCAGACTGGGTTATCAAGTGAACACAGGCGGGTCAGAAACCGAGTAGTACGGTGTATCGACTGTAATTTTCGCCAGCGGAAACGTTTCAATTCTTGCCGTCCAAATTAAAATCCCCTACACTTTGTTGACAGCTTTTGAGATCTGGTCGTGAAGACGAAAGATTTCCTACACCAGCAGTAGTCACCCAGTGGTCTCGCAAAAACTGAAGCCTGCAATCCCATTGATGCTCCGTTTCTAACACCAGTCCTCAACAGATTGATCTGGGTCAAAACAAGGCCTCTTCACAATCAGTGCAGACTAATGCGGGTTTTATGAATCCACCCGTCTGAAGGGCAATTCTTTTCAGATGGGCACTTGCCATCACAAAAGAAACAGCGCATTGTCTTGATCTCAAGCTGACTGATTTTGTGAACTTCTGTCTGGCCATGAACTGCCCAAAAGTCTACGTGTGGCGCTGTCCACGACCTCGGAACGTTTGCTGAAATTAACGGGTCTTATCCCAGCGTGAGTACTGATGACGAAAGTCACTCCGAACCGCGGAAAGATCCCTGTGCGTTCCAGATAGGTAATATCCTTGAGACTCCAAAAATGACCTCACGATTTCCTTTCCTGTAACTTCACTTCCCTAGGAATAGTACAATGACGCATGAGACTCAAAGATGGAAAATTCTCCTTTCCACGCCCACGCCCCTTCTCTGGAGCGCGCCACACTTACAGATCCGCCAACAGACAACATTACCTCTCCCGTTTTCAAAATTGCCTAACTAAAGAAAGAGCCGATCTATATGCTCACTCTCTGAAAAGTTTTCACTAATATGGCATCTCGCAGTGACAGAAAGGCTTGTTCGAATTATGATAAATCGAACCACGATCCAAACACAGACTCATGCGGATCAACTAACGTACGGAAACGAATTCACCTTTTTCAGGCGCACCAGAACGGAACACGTTCGTGAAAACGATCAGCAGAACCATAGAATTTCTTGAGGAGTTCCACTCTTTTCAACTGATCCCAAGTTAAATTTTGTTTACGCTGCCCGTGAGTGGTACAATGTCAAAGCGCTACCCTAAAACAACGACGCAAATATACAAAGTCCACGATCCTTTGGCCAACCACAAGACGTTGCGTGACTTTTCAAAACCGGAAAAGAAAACTATCTATGTCCTATCCGTTTTTAACCTCGAAAGGCGGCAACATGGAATATAAAGCCGCTTTATGGTTGAGGCTGGCAGCGGACCCCGATGGTGGAACTGTGTGAGGTTCTCTTGATGCTGATTCTTTTAAATTTCAGCATCATCCTCTAGTTCAATTGTCTCAACTTAAATTGACGTTCTTCACTTCAGCTTTTCCCTCAGTAATCTTTATTCTTCAATATCATATTCCCCTCTTTATACTATATTTCTTCAATTTTCAGATTCCCTCTGTAAACTTTTTTCCTCCAATTTTGCTTCCCTCTGTAGTCTATTTCTTCAAGCTACCTCTGTAGTCATTTTCTTCCCTCTCTAGTCCTATTTTCTTATCTTCAGCTTCCCTCTGTAGTCTATTTTCTCCCTCTCTAGTCAATTTCTTCAGCTTCCCTCTGTAACAATTATCTTCAGCTACCCTCTGTCTTAGCCTGTCAGCCCTATCTATATGCATTTCTTCACATATTAGTAAGTTTCTCTCCTCAAAACCCAAGCGTATCCGCTTGTTTAAACATCTTTATCAAAATCATCATAATGAATCGTCAGATATAAACACCATACAATCTCAAAGTATGAATAAAAAATAAGGCGATTATATGATAATGTTATGTATCACAAACCGTAATTATAGTATATACAAATCAGACGTTTCAATTTTCCGGAATAAACAGAAAACAGCTTACATAAACAGGTTAGAATAGAAATCCAGAATGTATTTTTTCCAAAAATAATTTTGCAACTGATATCAAGTTTGGAATTTAGAAAACAAAAATGAAAGTTTAATGCAAAACTGTTTCCTTAAGAAAGTAAATACACCACAATAAATTTTCTGACAATTAAATTCTTTATAAAAGTTTATAGTATCCTAATGTTCTTGTTGTCAGTCATTCTTTCTTACTTAATTTCAAACGAATTTACAAAACAAATGTACCGCCCTTATATACAAAAAAAGAATATAAATTTACAAAACAAATGGAATCACAAACATTTAAAAAGAGGAAGAAACACAAACTAGCGGAAATCCTACCTAAAAGATAAAAATGTTGAAAAAGAAAACTAGATAGGACCTATTGAGGAGAAGGTTAAAGAAGTTATGAAAAGGGGGTGAAAAAGGAAAATGAAAAAACATACACCAGGACCGGAATAGTGAGCCGAAATCAGAAAACAAAAGAAGCCCACAGACAGTACCCTATTGGTCACTGTCTCCCCCCGTGAAACTGGAGACGGGAAAAAACAAATCACTCACAATAAACACAACACTACAGCAATAATTGCCAAAAAATAAACAATCATTAATAAATGCAACATTCACTCAACTCATAAGAAAATCTCGCACCAATCCCCCCAAAAAAAAAATGATCAAAAGATAAAGATGTCTTTGACAGAGCGGTAATCAACATCCACCCACCTACACACTGCGTGACGGAGTAGAAGTTGATACCCACACCTGAGGCAAGGGAAAAAATCAAACTGAAACAAAAGGAAAGCGAAAGAATAGAATATTTTATAAGAAGGAAAGACTATTGACTCCCCAACGCCATGTCCCCCTGCTAAACGCAGGAAGAGGTTGGGGCTATCATCTGGGAAAGGGACAAAATTTCTAATACCTCCTAGGGGAAGACAGAGACTCCTCAAAACGCCCTGCCCCCTAGCTGGCCAGGTTCGAGCAAGAGGAGGTTTCGGCTATCGACCTGAGGTGGGAAGGTCAAAAGAAATTCCTACCAAAAAAAAAAAAAAAAAACCCTTAAGAATAGAGCAACCAAAAGAAAGTCACCACCCAAAACACATATACAATAGCTAAAAACAACAACAAAGGCAAATATTATACACAACATAATCACTAATTTCTTTTTTTTTTTTCCTCCCTCAAACACCTTGAGGGCACAAATAGAAATCCTTTATTTTTTTTCCTTCCCTCGAATCCTCATGAGGGCACAAATAGAAAATCCTTTTTTTTTTTTTTCTTCCCTCAAACCCTTGAGGGCACAAATTAAATCCATTATTTTTTTTCCTTCCCTCAAACCCTTGAGGGCACAAATAGAAATCCTTTTTTTTCTTTTCCCTCAAAACCCTTGAGGCACAAAATAAAATTCCTTTTTTTTTCTCCGGGGAAACAAACGGCAGCTACGCCGGTAAACTGGAGTCGGGTCAACCCACTGCACACTGTCACTCTTGCCTACCCGCATTCATGACAGCATTTACTTCCATAATAACGCACACGCAAATCTTCCAAACAACCAAAAGGCGCACTACTACCGAATGTTTTTCTTCTCCCCCTCATCCTTCGGGAAAACAATTTACTAAATCACATCATCCACTGTAAACAGATTTTACCTCTGTATCTCTCCTCCACACTTGAGAGACAAATGAAAATCGCCACACATTTATCTCTCCTCACGTCGGAGACAAATCAATCTTCCCACATTATCCCCTCCTTTACACTGAGAGAAAAAACAGTCTTCACGACATGTATCTCTCCTCACCCTGAAGATTAAATAATCTAGTTTCCGCTTCTATAAAGCCGTGGCCATCACATCCGTTATCCAAAAAATCCGACCAGGAGAATACATAACTCCCTAATCACTGAGGACACTGGCCTGCCTCAATTTAAAAGCTTCTCCGCTTTCCATTCCCTGTCTATCTGAGACAATATACTGCCCCCACTCGAATTCTCCTGTCCTGGAGATACGAGTCTCGACTTCTCTTTCGCCGAGTTCATCTGTCTCTGCGAAACGACGAGCTCAACTCCTCTCCCAGGAGTGGTAAACCTCTGGCTGAACTACCAGTGTGTATCCCCACACAATGGCATCATCACCACCTCACGGGTGAAAGATGAAGGGTGAAGGCGAAGGGTAAAGGTGAAGGGCTGAAACACGAATAATGGTTCGATGTAAGTAACCTCTATAAATCAACATATTGAATTCCTTTCTTTCTCTTTCTTAAGTTTTCCCCCCCTGTAGCCTTTCGCCCCATTATCTATCGCTCACATGGTATTGACAGTCACAAAGAGACCACCGTCCCTGACAGGTTCGAGGTCTCTAGCCCCAAAAACTTCCCCTGCTTGGGTTTAAAAACTGACTCTTTCCTCCCTTCTCCTAGTATGCATACTCAGTGTTCAAAACACATGACACACCTTACCTTACCCACCCTTGTTAAACTATCACTCATGGTCACTTTCCACCCCATTTTACCACATTCCGTTTCTGAATGAGTCATACCTCACAATTATTTTGGGGACGGCCCGCTACACTAGTCAACCACATGAATAATCTTCCTTTATTGTGGCACGGGGAAAAGATTCATATCACTAACTACCTGCTATGTAGCAGTCACTGCCCATGGAAGTGAAGGAGCGACGTCACATGACATTGACTTTACTTTACTTTACATACTTACTTTATGTTACATACTCTACTTCACTTACTTTACTTTTCATTACAATACTTTACTTTCTTATACCTTTACTTTACATTAACTTTCCTTTACTTTACATGTTAACTCGATACGTAAAATCGTTTTCCCTTGTGCTAAAGCTCAGAACAGTGACGTTTTTTGGAGATCACGGATTGAAAATTGGACCTGATCACAACTGCTGGCCATCAAATGACATCATCTAAACCGCTGCTGCCAGAGATGGGCAGAGAGGTCTAAACGGATGTTTACTGTATGTCCATTCAGATGACACCCACTCCTGTATGTTATTCATGAACGCCAGCGGGAGTCCAGCGTAGGAGGTAGGAACACATTAACGCCAGAGGGACTGTTTTCCAGGTAACTACATCTGCATTCGGTTCTTGACTTGCAAAATATGGCTGTGTTCAGCTAGATACACACTCTTGTATATGGTAATGGTCACTGTTTGGGGTGTAATGTTTCGCGTTGAACTTACAAGATGTGTATGCACTTTCATGTGCACGCCAGCAGACAGACACACAGACAGACAGATCACGTACATACACACACACACACCCACGCGCGACGCAGCCCCCCCCCCCCCCCCCACACACACGACCACACACTCTCTCTCTCCTCTCTCTTCTCCACTCTCTCTCTCTCTCTTTCTTTCTCTCTCCTCTCTCTCTCATCTCTCCTCTCCACAATCAATTTGGATATGTATATGTTTGGTTAAAACCACAAGGCGTGCAAATGATAGATCATTTCTATGTGAATCTAAAGACATGATTGATTGCATAACAGGTGGCAGGACGGGACTTTTTATGTAAAAAAAATCGATAGATATACCCATGCCTTGGACATTATGGTTCGGTACAACGATGTCAAACGTTATCCTGCAAATGGATTTAGTAAACCCTTGAAGCTGACAATGAACCAAATTTTAGACGGAATTTCAGATAAAGGAGAAACTCCGGTATCGATACATTAAGTAAACTGGGTGGATCGACTTGTCCATAATGCAAAAAAGGCGCGGGAAAAAAGACGAACTTCATTTGTTTCATGTTTGCCGTCAATTATCCAGTCTAAGAAGCACAATGTATACAAATTTCCAAGGATCCGTCACCCATTTTCTTAACGCCTGCTATTTGCATATCCGAAAAAAGCGTATAGGAAAATTATCTCTTCAATTTACTTATTCAACGCATTTAAGTTTAAGATCAGGCAATACTTCGGTGACAACCATACCAGTTTTTTCTTGTGATCTTTATCATTCATACATTGTATATGTTCTCTCATACCCCCTCTCTATAGGGCAATGGCCATAATGTGAAGTAAAACCATCTGACTGCTGAGTCTCCTCCCCCCCCACTCTTCACTATTTCTCTCTCACTCTCTCTTCTCTCTCCTCTCTCTCACTCGTTCCTCTCCTCTCGCTCTCCCCCCCCTCAGCCTCTCACCTCTCCTCTCTCTCTCCTCACTCTCTCCCTCGCTCTCTACTCTCTCTCTCTTCTTCTCATTCTTCTATGTCTTCTCGTCTCTCTCTCTCACTCTCTGTTTCTTCCGTCCCACAACCTTTAAAAAATTTTCCTTTTTTTTTTTTCGAAACTGCGTTATCATTGCATGAACGATGTTTGTAACTGTTCCTTGTTTATTTATTTATTGTATGTTTTGTTCTTTTTAAATTATATTTTTGCTTATTTGTTTGTTTTCCTCATGTCATCTTATTTCATGGCACATTAGGACGAGGAGCGGATGCATAAAAAGCACATCATTGCTGATCCACCCCCACTCTTAACACCACTCTGCACACACCACCATTAACCCACGCACAAAAAAGCAAGCAAAGAATCTCTCTCCCTCCCTCTCTCTCTCCCCCCCTCTCTCTCTCTCTCTCTCTCTCTCTCTCTCTCTCTCTCTCTTTCTCTCTCTCTCTCTCTCTCTCTCCTCTCTCCCCTCTCTCTCTTCTCTCTCTCTCTCTGTCTGTCTGTCTGTCTGTCTGTCTGTCTCTCTCTCTCTCTCTCTCTCTCTCTCTCTCTCTCTCTCTCTCTTCTCTCTCTCTCTCCCTCTCTCTCTCTCTCTACATGTAACTCCCCCCCCCTCCAACATGGTCAAGTCGTCCACAGTAACATGGTCAAGTCGTCCACAGTAATTGACAATGCAGTCTGCTGTTAGTAGTGTACAGTCAGACAACCCTAAACTAAAAGCCACGCTTGACACCAAACAGAAAACTTTTAGATGTTCCCAACTCAGAACTCTCACTCGTTGGCGTGATGCTTTAGCTCTTCGCTACCTAAATGACCCTGTCCCTGACTCTCCGTTCAACATCATATGGGAAGACAGGGATGGGGGCAATAAAGTTATCAAAGTACCGCTGTGCTGTGAGGAAGATTCCAAATACAATTTAGCTAAGACATTTGTTCAGATTTACAAGCATGACACTGAAAAATGCCTCACAATAACACTTTATTTCCTAAAAAAAATAACAAGAAAAAAGGGTGCTGGCTCATGCTTAGTCCAGGGTTTTAAGTGTGAGGCATGGGCAAAGACTGAGTTTAAAATATTGTGTGCCATTGTGGGCAAACTACAAGACTCTGGCATGGATGCCAGCCATGTGTGGGATGAGCACAGGGCGCTGGGCTACATCGCCGAGGACGATGCAACAATGACCACAGGACAATGCAGGAACTCAGTGTGAAGGCCCCGTTATCACCGAGCTCCTTGCGGATACAGCCAGCCACCACGTCATCTTTCCTGAAACCACGGACCGCATCACTGTGTGATTCACAGTCCTGTGAGATCAACACTG